>PVIH01021524.1:0-29523 GCA_004025045.1 Sigmodon hispidus | reverse complement strand
CACACAGCCACATAGCCATACAGCCACAAAGTCACCAGCCACACAACAACACAGCCATGCAGCCACACAATCACACAGCCACACAGCCACACAGCCACACAGCCACCAGCCACACAACACAGCCACAGTGCCACCAGCCACACAGCCACATAGCCACACAGCCATGCAGCCACATAGCCACACAGCCATGCGGCCACACAGCCATGCAGCCACACAGTTACACACCATGCAGGCACCAGACATTTAGTTACAAAGTTTCACTGTAAGCCATGTAGTAAGAGTAAAAGTAAGATACACAGAAGGAAGAAAAGGAAAATACCCAGAGACAGAAGGTAGACAGAATAATTTAAGGTAAGAAAAACAAGCTAGAAACAAGACAAGCTAAGATTGGGCATTTATAAGTAATAATATTATTCAGTGTTATTTATCTAGAAGCATGGAGGCAGACTTGCAAAAAAGCAAAGTCCAAAGAGTAAAAACCAAACTATAAATCATGACTTTGCTTTCCCATTAGAGACTACTGAATAAACAAAATCATTCCTATTGGTGTTAACAGCAGGCAAGGATCTCATTCCAGCATGAAAAGAAGGCTGCAATATGACTTACTGTATTGAAATTAGCCAATCATAACACTTTCCTGAAATTCTGATTTATTATGGTTGTAATATAATCCTAAGAAATGTCTATTAAGGGATCACTAGAAAGAGCATATTAACCACATCATAGTACTGGTATCAGAGCAGTAGTCACAAAGCCTAGGAGGAAAGGTGCCTTCTTCTCTCCTACAGACCATAATAAGCTTTAGCTTCCCAAGGCCTCACAACCCAAGTAATAATTAGTCAAGCAGGCTACATGTGCAAGAAGGAACACAAAGAAAATTTTTCATCTCAGAAAAACACTATTGACACTCACCGGCATGAACACAAAGTAGATGGTCACAAATAATGTTGGTACAGCTACTACATTTTCCAATGGCTGTATAGCTAGTACCAGGGAACTGGAAGATAATGCCAACATCATAATGGTAAATAACATAATGAAGAACCCCTTCACATCTGTGTGTACTCCTTAGAAAGAAAAAAGTAGAGTCAGCTCATCTACCTAAGTCAAGAAAATTGTACACATTTCAAATAATGCTTTAATAACCACTAAGACCAGTAACAATATTACACCCAGCTGAATTCTCTGAGTCTCCACCTGCAATCCAATCATGTGGATGGCAGGAACCAAACTTAAGATCCTTGAAGGAGCCATAAGTGCTTTTTACCAGTCAGCCTCTCTCAAGTTCCATCACATGACTTAATTTTTATACCAGAAATCTGTAGTGGGATTGTGTTCTGTTCCATGATAAATAATTATTCTATCTACTGGTTTTTAAAAAAATGTTAATTGGCCAAAAGTAGACAGGAAGCGTGGGCAGGGCTCCCAGGCTAAGAAAATATTGTAAACAGGAAGAACAGAGAAGAGATACCACAGAGATGCCAGAGAGATACCATAAAGCTGGACTAGAAGCTGATTGGAGCCATCCATACATCTTACCAAGCCTTTAATCCTTAGCCACACCTTGGCAGATTAAAAGTGTGGTCAGAAACAGAAAGAAATAGAGGGAGTTTGGTGGAGGCAGCCACCCTAGTCAAGCAAATGTATGGTCTAAAACAGAAAAAGATAATTCAACATATGTATTTTAAAATTGAAATTTAAAAAAAAATGATATTTTGGAGAAGAAGTTTTCTTTTTATTTCTACAGAATATGAGAAGCTGTGGACTTACTCCCAGTTAAAGACAATAAGGTTTAATTGAGGAAGATCCCCTGAAAAATCTCCAATGGAATGGATAGCCCAAATGATTCAGCATTTCAAAGCACCTCTGTTGCAGTTTTCTCTGAGCTCTGAATCCAAAAGTATTTCAAGAAGACCAGCTGAGATGACCCAGCCTTAGAGATTGCTCCACTAAAGACTTGTCCATAATCCTAAATTTTTCTTTGGATCCCATGGGATTGCCAGCACCCCCATTCAGCAGGAAGTAACCTAGAACTACGACCACATTACCTAAAAAAATGAATTAGGGATGTTTGTGTTTGTTTACAGTGTTAATTATAAGTCATTGTAGATAATGGGAAAAAGGTTATTACATTTGAGGTTCTTCTTGTTGTATAAAGAAAAAAGGAGAAATGTAGTGGGAATATGTTTTGTTCCATTGTAAGTAATTGTCCCACCTACTGGTTTAATAAAAATGCTGATTGGCCAAAAGCAGACAAGAAGTAGGGTGGGGCTACCAGACTAAGAAAACTCTGTAAACAGGAAGAACAGAGAAGAGATGCCACAGAGATACCAGAGAGACACCATGGATGCATTACAATGAGAAATCAGCAGATGTAAAGGACAACTATGCTGCTCTGAGAAAAGTACCAAGACTCACAGCTGATCAAGATAAGGATCATGGGTTAGTTTAAGAGCAATTGCTAGCTAGCAATATGCTTGGGCACTAGGTCAATCAGCCTCCAGGTTCCTATCCTGATTTCCTAACTTAACTTCTACTTCTGGAAGTACATTGAAATATAAAATGAAAACAAACAAACAAACAAAAAAAAAACAAAAAAAACCCTTTCTCCCCAAGTTGGTTCTGGTCATGGTGTTTCTCACAGCACTAGAACCTCACTAAAGCAAAGTATAAACAACCTTGCAGTGGTTTAATATCTAGAGGACAGGATGGTACATCTAACTTGAGTTTTCCCTGGGAATCACCACATAATTGCTATGGAGGAAGCAGTGGGTCCCACAAGCAGTAATCTTTATGGAGTTAAGTCATGCATAGTCCTCTGTTTTTATAACAGTCACAAGGGCACAGTCAGATCCTGGGGGAGCTGAGACCTATGCTTAATTGTTCATGAATTTATTGCTATACGTCATAGTGTGTAGAGTACAGGTGTGGGTATCTGTGTGTTAGTTTCATGATGTGCTGTGTCATGGTGTGTATGTGGAGCTGAGGAACATCTTTCTGGAGTACTTTCTCTTCCACTGTGGATTCTGCTGTCATGCTTGCAGTACAAGCAAATTTCCCCATAACTATCCCATGGCCTAAATAAATGGTTCTGAATGATAAACCTCTTATGAGACAAGTTATAAGCCTTATAAGTGCTTATCTTGTGCATGTATGTGTGTATGTGAGTGTGTGAGTGTCTGTGTATATGTGTGAATGTGTTTATGTATGTGTGAAAAATATAAAAATTCTGGAGAAATATTTTAGGGTAAAGTTTAACCACAATTCACAAAAGACACTGTGCACCTATTTCAATTAACTATTTATTGTACCATAATTTGTATTATAAAATTTTAACAAGCCCCAAATTCAGTATCCTGTTTTGTAAGGTTAGCATAAGACAATGTATGCATTTAAGTACCTTTGCACACTTATATAAGTGTGAAATATTATCTATTTTTCTACATTTTATTTACATATAGAAACACTGAAAATTATGTAGCTTTGCTAGAAATCTGGCTCACTATTTAAAGCATGGGATATTATTGCAGAAACCTACATTCTGTTCTCAGCACCCAGCTCAGACACACAGCATAGTGTCTCACATTCGTTAACTCCAGTACAAGGGATTTGATGTCCTTTCCTGTCCTCCCCAGCCACTGCATTCACTTAGTTCACACACACACACACACACACACACATACATACACGCATGTACGCACATGCACACGCACACACACACACAGGCAAACAAAAAGAAAACTTTTTTTTTTTTTTACAACACATATGGATAGATATCTAATAATTGATTTTTCTCCTTTGGCACCTTCACAAATATGTGCATTATTTCTACATTCATCCTAATACAGAGAATCTCATGTGAAAACAGTTTCATAAACAGCTTTTACAGTATTTTGAGAGCAAGTCTTAGAGACTTTCCTTACACTGAACTCTTAGATGGCACACAATGGAGATGTGCTTTTCTACTTCAGGCTAGCCACAGCTGTAAAAAACATGCCCCCCCCCAGAATAAAGATAAGTTCTCTTGCTTTGTCACTTACCTACTATGCTGAATATTATAACAGTAAATATAATACTTGGTAATATACTCTTGGGTACAAACACAGCCAGCAATTTCCCAAAGAAATATGAAGACATGCTGTAGTATCCACTGCTATGCTCATGTCTACAGAGACAAAGATCACATTATACATGCTAGGATTAGTTCAGAAGGCACAGACAAGGTGCTGGCTACACTGACTTCTGCTACCACAGGGAGCCTAACAGGACAGTGTTCTCTATACTCCAGGCTGACTGACATATACATTCCCATCTTAGGGACAAGCATCCCTAGATCACCACCCTTATGAGATTCTAACTATGATTTCCCCATTAAAGAACTCTCTTCTGTTTTGTCCACTCTAACCTCACAACAGCCCCACCATGGAATCAGCCAGATGAGCCCACTCTCCTCAGATCTCTGCCCCTCTGTAGCTGCCTTCCTGAGGAACAAATCATTCATACCTCAGACAGTGGTCACAGAGAATTCTCTCCTTCCAGTTCTTATAGAGAAGGTGACACTGTCACTCTGAGGTCATAGTGCAGCCACAGGGTACCACATCCTTCTCCTCTGCTACTCTCAAACTAGGACAGACATATTCCCCCCCTTCAATAACATCTCTTTATGACTGTGAATCATTACCACATACCAAACCTAATCCATTATCTATCTGGTCCTTGCAAATCCCAAGCTTTTCAGTGTATCTCTGATTTTTTTTTTTTAATACAAGATCACCAGTGCAGGCAGGACATAAACTCAATATGTTGCCAAGAATGACCATCCTCCTGCCTCTACCTCTACCCCAGATCCAAGTGCTGAGATTATGGAAATATTATCCATGCTCAGGTTTATGTGGCACTGTGAATCTAACACAGGGTTCCATGCACATAAAGCTCATCTCTGATAGCTCCTCTCATTGGCAAGTACTTGGGGCAAATCTTGGCCATTCTTAAGAGTAGAGAATTCTCAGCATAGACCACTAAAGGAAGATAATTTCATGTTTGAAAAGCATAGGAAATAAACAGCTATTTTATATTCAGCTGTTGCCTATTTCTTTCCAGCCCTGCATCAAGGCATAGATTCTCGTTCTTGTGCTCTGAAAGTCTCCAAATTCAATGTGCTGCTGCTAAACCCACTTAAGCTCTGTGACACCCCTGACACCCTTCTTTGTCAGCAATCATCATTTCCTGTTATTTTCAGCCCCTACTTCTGTGTTGTCTACAGCACTGATATCTAGTGGTCTCAGCACAATTTTGAAACTTTGAGCAGCAGACCCCTTTGCTCTTGATTTCCCACACATTTATAATTAATATTAGTAACCTCTTTACATACCTCAAATATCATGATATCAAATGATAAACACAGTATTTCAGCTAAATAAGTACGAAAACAATGAAATTACTGGTAATTCATGAGATAACATACTAGATCTAACTATGAATGTAATAAACTTGATCACTATCCCCTGATGCCTGCATCTAGGGCAGGTCTACTCACAGAAAGCGATCTCTGTCAGTCATAAAGAGATCCCCAGCAGCCATACTTCTGACACTTTGAGAGACTGTGAGAAAGAAGAGTAGGCCAGCTCTGCCAGGAGAGAATGGAGGCACAAACAACAATAATTCAACATTAGGATGGTTTATTTCCAATACACCTGTTCTGTAGATTAAATAACATTACACACATCTTCTTCTTAGAAAAGAAAAGCAGTACTGGACAGATGGCTCAGCAGTTAAGAGTTCATGTTGCTCTTGCAAAGGACCCAGTGGATCACAACTATCTATCACCTGAGTTCAAGAGGAGCCCATGCCTGCTAGTTTTATGTTAAATTGACAAAAGGTAAAAAATATCTGAAAGGGGAGAATCTCAAGTAAAAATTGCCTCCATAATATCCAGCTGAAGGCATTTTCTTAATTACTAGTGGGTGAGGTAAGGCCCAACCCATTGTGAATGGTTAACCTGGAACTGGTGGTTCTGATTTCTATAAGAAAGAAGACTAAGCAAGCCATGGGGAGCAAGCCTGTAAGAAGCACCCATCCATGGCTACTGTAGATTCCTGCCTAGTTTGAATTTTTTGTCCTGACTCCTTCAGTAATGAAATACAATGTAGAAATAAAAAGCTGAATAAACTCTCTCCTCTCAAACTGGAGTTTTGGACATGTTTTTAATTAGAGTGGTAGTAACCCAAATAAGGCAAAATCCAGTGCTTACTTATTATTTCCACATGTCTCAAGGCACACACATAGTACACAGAAGTACATGTAGGCAAACACACTCATACACATACTAATAAAATAAGTTCGTTTTGGTTTTTCTTTACTCTAGCCCCATGTAGGGTGCCAAAATGTTGTTGGTTGTCTTTGCTCTTTTGGAGGGCCTGCTACTCAGCTCCCAAATAAATCACACTCAGAGGCTTATTCTCAATTGTAAATACCCTGCCTTAGCTTGGCTTGTTTCTTGCTAGCTATTCTTAACTCTAAATTATTCCATCTATCTCTTGCCTCTAGAATTTATGTTTTCTAACTTTAGTACATCTTTCTGTAACTCCTACTCCAGGCTGGCTGTGTGGTTGTGTGACTATGTTGCTGGGTGGTTGGCCCCATGTCCTTCGCTCCTTTTTCCTTACTTCTTGCTCTCAGATTTCTCCTCCTATTTATTCTGACTGCCAACCCTGCCTGACCTTCCGCCTGTCTTGCTATTGGCTCTTCAGTTCTTTATTAAACCATCAAGTGTTTTAGACAGGCAAAGAACCATAGCTTCACAATATTAAACAAACACAAAATAAAATACAACACATACTTGCATCATTAAAGCAAATGTTTCACAACATAAACAAAAATCACAGTCTTTAAAATAATATTCTACAATAATAAGTATTTTTAAAAGACAAAGAAGGAATATGCAGAACTGTTCTGGTTAAAAAAAAATATTTTTGTCTCTTCACAGTAGTATCTATTAAAGTGAATCCTCTGAAAAACAGCAAATTGATAAGGATCTTTAATGTAATTATCCTAGAGTGTATAATTTAGGAGTTAATTGGTTTTAGATGAAACCATCATAGTGGATACTATAATGTCATCTGTGTCCTCATCATGGAAGGAAACACCAGTGCAGTGTTTGCCATGAGAAGGCAAAGAAAAGGTGTCCAGACAGGAAGAGCCTGGGAAAGAATCCTCATCTCAAATTCTCACACATATATTACTTTTATATCCCCTGAGCCTTTGGGATTTAGTCATGGTAGCCCAACTTACCATTTCAATTTAACAAACAGAATTAGTTATCATCATTCCTAATGTATAAAGAGAGGAACATAAAGATAGATGAGACTCCAAGGACGTTTCATATTCATTTGACCTCTTTGCTTTTATAGGAGAGAAAGAATGAAAACATGGAACAGTGAGGGGATCCCCACTCAACAGCTTACTTCAGACATGGACTGTAGAAACATCTTTAAAGTCTTGATAATTATCCCTAAAATAGGTCAACAGCTTCCTGAATGACTTACAAAGAACAAAATAAATTCAGTCATGTTTGTTTATGAAGAAATAATTTGTGTTCTTGTGATAGGGGAATGTAAGCAGGAAGATCAGGAACAAAAGGCATCTGCAGTCATGTGTTTACTGGACACACATGTTGGGTTCTTCTAAGATGATATGTTTGGGTCCTAACAGCCTGGACATAATACCTTCTCAACTGACATTCAGTGGTCAGTGACTCTATCTAGATACACAGTGGTGGTTAGATATTCAGTTCAGATGAGGGAGAACTTTATTAGAGAATAATTTCCTTCTACATTAAATAAAAATTCCATTTTATAATGCACGAAAGGCCACATTAAAGAAAAAGGATGAAAAATAGAGAACCTATGAATGGGTAAGACTCTGAGAAGAACAGGAAGAAAGACCTCCAAACTCCTAGACTTAAGAAACCGAGGCATCAGGACTACAGTACACTGGAGCCAGCCTGGGCTACATGAAAGTTCTGGGAGACAGAGACATGAGGACTACTATAACTGAGGCCAGTCTGGGCTAAATGACAAGTTCTGGGCCTGTTAGGTCATAACTGTAACCATGCCTCAAAGGACCAAACATATGAGAAAGGGCCTGGGCACCACATGACCAAACATAGACAATAGGACCTCGGTTTCTCCTCCTCTCATAAAGAGCCAGGCTTGCTTTCAAGGCTCTTCTGTTGAACTTTACTAAATGCACAGCTTTCTCTCTCTGCACCCTTCCATTCCCACACATCTGTTCCCTGGTGCTCAGGTCATTCTCCCCCTCTCTGCCTCCAATAAACTGTCTTCAAGTTCCATCTATGTTTACTTTCACATGTTTCTATCAACAAATCCAAGAACTTAGAAAAGGAACCTTTTGGTCCTAGCTATATTTCACATTATATACCACATCTACTTTCTAATACAAATTTTTAGATTTTATAATTGTAGATTGACAATATATAGTTATATATAAGGTATAAAACTAATATGATTCATGAACAAATTTGGGAACAATTATATCAAAGTAAATAAGGTAATGTCCATTACTAAACTATACATCATTTTTATGTTTACACATTAGAAATATATTCTCAGAAACTTTGAAATGAGTATTAATAGTTGCTGGATTTAATGAGCTGCAAAATTTACATCAAAAGAAAAAATTTTACTTCTCCTGTTTAACAGATTTTATACTCTTACCTCTATGTGTCTCTCATTCTGTGATGCCCTGACAAAGTATATACTATGCTGTCTGGAGATTAACTGTTTATAATCCACATGTGAGTGAAACATGTTTGACTCCATGGGTTTGAATTATTTTACTTTGCATGATGTTCCTCAAGTCTTCAAGTCTGTTCACATAGTTACAAATTCTCATTTTAAAGATTAGCAGCACTTCCAATCCCATGTTTTTTACTGTTTACATGTTGGAAGACATGTAAATTCTGTAAATTGGTTACTGTGCATAGTGCTGTAATGAAGAGCAGAATGCTCTTTTGGAAAAATGATCTAAAATGTGCATATAAATGAGGAAGGACTCATGTCTGTGTCCAATTATTTCTTCTGATCCCTTCTTCTCATTACTGTTTGGCTGCCATCTAAACCTATAATGCTGCTGAGCCTGAGGAACTCATATGTCACAAAATTCAAACACAGTTTCTCGCTGGACAGTTGGACAAAGTACAAAAGCCATGCTGTGTCCAAACATGAGAAGCATGTCTGCCCTCCTGAACATTACTGTTAAAGAAAATATGGATATTCACCCTAACAATAATTCAATAACTTTATTCCATAGATGATGCTGAAGAAGTGTTTCTAACTGTTCTACTTTGGTTTCTTATGCTGTGATGAGTGCACTGACTAAAAGCAACATAGGTGAAATAGGATTTATTTGGCTTACAATCCCAGGTGACAGTCTATGTCCAGGGAAAGTCAGGCAGGAATTCAAGGCAGGATTTTGGAGGTAGGGACAGAAGCTGAGGCTACAGAGGAGTGTTCCTTACTGATTTGCTCTTCATGACTGTTCAGCCTGCACTGCTCCCAGTGGGCTGGCCCCTCCCACATCTATCATTAATCAAGAAGATATACCACAGAACTGGCCACAAGCCAGTCTGAAAGATGAATTTTTTTAATGAGGTTATTTTTTTTTTGTCAGACAATTCTGGTAGGTGCCAAGCTGACAAAACCACTAACAAAAAGAAACAACCACTGATATGGATGACTGAAACAAAGTACACACAAAGGCCATAGTCACACAGTCCAAGTCTTTATAAAATACTGGTAGCAGAGGAAGTGAAAATTATAAACTAAGAGTATTTTACAATTTCTAAAAAGAATATAAAGAAATCGCTAAAAAGCTCTTTATGCCTACATTTTCCAAGAATGTTTCCACATCAGATTTTTTGAGTTTAGGTCTGAATGCTTCCTGTGACAGTATCTACATTGTCTATCTTGTTGTCTGTGCTCTGCTGGGTTAAGATGTGAGGACTATGGAAGGCACAAACCAAGTACTGGAAGAATTGGAAATCATTCAGATCCTTGGCCTTCAAGGAGGGTGAAAAGTGATCAGACTGGAAAGAGATGCACGAGTCACCTCACTACAGATTAATTATAATCCATACAGAAGACAATTCCTAGGAGAATTGATTTTTATGTATTTTCTTTTTTTCAAAATTAATTGGTGTTATTTACACATCAGAACAGATTTGTGGGGCTTTCAGCAACATGTCTGGCATGCAGCCATCAGTACATTACTTGAAATGCCTAGAACACATATAAAAGTACCCAGAAACAGTACTTCTCATCTGTAGCTCCAGTGATGAAGGATACAGAGGTGAATGCTTGGAGCTCATTGGCCAGATAGCCTAGCCAATTCAATGACCTTTGGGTTTAGTAAGGGACCTGCCTTGAAAGGAAATGGAGGGCCATCAAGGAAAACCTGGCATCAACATCTGACCCACATGCACATGTGTACACACCCACATAAACATGAATGCACCACATACACACACACACTCACACACACACACACACACACACAATCTCTGTATCTCTCTCACCTTTTCCCTTCCCCTGTGTCTCTCTCTTAGCTTCCTATAGTTCTTCATCATCTTTTCTTAATAGTCAAGCCTCACTGGCCATTGGGAGGTACCCTGGGGCTGTGGGTTTCAACCAAGGAACGCACTTAAGCAAACAGTGGTATATCACACAAAAATAACTGTGAAAATTATTATCCTGATGAGAAACTATGTTTGGAACATACTGAAGTCATTAAAAATATTTAACATAAAAGCATATCTTTAAAGCCATATTGTCGCTCAAATTAGAGAATGACCACAAACGTGCCACACTCTGGTGAGCGCTGAGCTCATTACATCAATGGAAACAAATCCATCAAAATAAACACTAAAATACAAACACTTGTGTGGCTCTGATTCAGGGTTCCCACATTAGCCATATTCAATGACAGAAAGCAGCATTATTGATGCCAGGAAAGGAGAGTGGGTAATGTAGGAACTGAGTCCCTCCACTTTAGGCCTGGAGCTATTTTGGGAGCTGAGAAGTTTCTAGTCCCCCATCCTGAGAAGTTTCTAAACTCCCAAGGCCTACCATCCAAGGCCAAGCATCCAAGGTCCTGGGTAATCAGAGAACATTCTAGCCCACCTATGAAGTACCTTCGCCTCATCCTAAAAAAATCAATCAGCCCACAACTGCCCACCTGTCAGCCATAGTAAAGAAACTTCTTCTGGGCCCCTCACTTCCCAACCTGTTAATGGCACTTCTATGGTCTTTGTTTGATCTTTGTTTCAAAAAGCCCTGCTTTGAGTAGGGGGGAGCTCTTCTCTACTAGCACTGCTGTGTGACAGTCAGGAACTGAGCTCAGCTGTGCAGCTGCAATAAACCTTGCTTTGCATTTGCATTTGGAGAGTTGATATGATTCTGGGGATCTTTCTATGGGTCATTGAAACTATAGTATGGAGTCTTCCTTCAGAGCTGCAGGATTCCCTTTGGGAAAATGAAAAACAAAGCTCTACATTTAGAGTATGGTGATAGTTCTATAACATGGAGCTACTCCATACACTAAAACTAGTAAAATGTGTGCTATGTAGAGTTTTAAACTATCTACACACAAAATGTGAAAAGGTGATTTCTTACACTCACCTTTCAATGTACCAACACACTCTATCACACGATAAAATATTTCCCCTGTTTTAGTAACTAATTTCAATTCTTAATAGATTTATATAAGCTTGAACAAAGTAACAAGATTTTCTAAAAATCAAGATCCAAATTTGCTTACCTAATTTGCGCTGCAGCACAGTCGTTTTGTAGGAAATAAAAAGCAATACCGATAACCACGGCCAGTATGACTGCGACAATTGCCTTTCAAAAGAAAGCAGGGAAAAGAAAATATTTCCATTAGGAGTAAAAAGTATTCCATGCATTGTCCATCATTATAGGATATATGGTTTCCTAATCAGATCTGTTAAGTAAGATAAACACTATATTTTGTCCAGAGTGTAAGGATTCCTGGCATTCCAAGTAGCTAAGCCAACTCAGCTCAGGTGGGATGCACCTTGTATGGAGGCATGCCCCTGGGTGTGGCTGGGTAAACCCTGCAGCATTGCATACAGAAGCACTTCCCTGGTCACATGATGCATACTCGTATACACACCTTCTTTTTAAAAGAGACCCCACATGTTTGGCTCTCTCTCTGTCTCCTGGTCTGTCCTGCTTCTCTGCTTCTGCACCCACCTGGGAACTCTCTCTTAAATAAACTCTCATGTGGCCTTGGTAGTGTGTATCTCCTTTCATGCTCGAAACTAACATTGGTGCTGTGACTTGGATAGGTTCCCTCCTGAGCACAAAAGCTAGAAAAACTTGATTCAAGATTCACTGCAAGGCCACCTTCTACCTGCCCAGCCGTTGAGATATTCGAACACCACTCCTGGCTTTTTCCTATTACTACATTCCTTCCACCATCTTGCCCCGTAGGGCTTACACTAGTGCCTTTGTGGGCGTTTTTTTCGTGCTGGCGGCACCATGAACAGGTCGTGGGTGCATGGTTTTGAGGGCTGACAGGCTCTCATTATCTCTTTGTGAATGGGTGTAATTTCCTGGCGTTCTCTCTTTAGTCTGACGAGAACTCAGGGACCTGCGCAGTCTGGGGCATGGTCCAGCAGACTAGGCTAATGGTTGGCAAACCCTTTAGCATAGATCTGCTTCCCTGAGGACCCAGCAGTGCTTAGGTGATGACCAAGCAACTGGACCCCGCACTTCCCTTAGGTTTCAACAATGTAAAATATGCCAGCCATTAACTCCGTCTTAACCCTTAGGGTGGAGACGTTAAAATTATTTAGCTTTTGCCTTTATCTAGATATTTATCTAGATATCACCAAGCTTATCTGGTTTTTTTTGTTTTTTTTTTTTTTTTACACAAAATTTGCCTAATTACCCCTTAGATTACTCAAAATAGCCGCCTAACGGCTCACCAACCCCGATATTTTACGAGGGTTCACTTTTGCAAGCGATGGGCAAATAAAAAGAATTTCTCCTATCTTTTCTCTTTTTTCATCAGCTCTAAACCTCTTCTAGCTCTCTGTTCTTAAAAGTTTTCCTAATTTCTTTGCATATCTCAACGCTAAACTTTCCTTTCTGGCTTTCTGTTCTTCTGTTTCTGGCCACACGAATCCAGTTTTTCCTCTACAAAAAAGCAACTGCCATAAATAAGATAATAAAAGTTTGCAAATTTTCTCAGAAAAATTAAGCTATAAAATAAAGGCAAGTTTAAAAACAGGCACAGCTCATACTAGATCCCTGAGTGCATGATCTGTTTTTTTTTTTTTTTAACCTGACATTGGAGCTAAAACTTAGACCTTGAGAAGAGACCTCAAACAGACTCCACAGGCAAAAGTTGGCTTTTAAAATAATCACAGGAGAGATACTGCCTGCTGGCAAAAGCTGTCTGGCCAGCTACTGCTCTTGCTTAGCCTCATAGAGGCAAGGTCAGGCCTCAGGCCTTGTCCAGGACTCCTTCAAGGGAATGCTGGTCTAAGTGAGTGTCCCCCAGCCCCACGTGGTAAGGAGACATTACACAAAGGTCACTCCCAACTGATCTAAGGTTTGACCATGGGCAGTTAGTGCAGCCAAGTCTTCCCTAAGCTAAATATCAGGGCAGTTCATTTCCCTGTGGACACTAAAAGCCATATACTCTTAGTCCTGCAGACAAGAGCTTTGGGGTCTTACTTCTCTTTCTAGCCTTTCCATTGTCAAGATAAAAAGCAAATAACATTTCGCCTAAATTCAGACTGCCAACTGCTCTAGCCACCTCTATTCACCTTGCTATAAGCTTCAACCTGTCAGTTCCAGTCTTCTAGTCTCTCAAATTAGAGAATTTATAAATCATTTCTCTAAAATCCCCGTCTCTGAGTTTTCCATTCCATCCAGCTTCTAAGATGAAGGTCAACAAACAGCTCCAAGATATTTTAGCTCAACCCTCCCCATTTCCACAGCCACTGCTTCTGGACCCAAGAGCCATTTTCAGAGTCAATACAGGTAAAACAGACCATTTCCTACCTCCCCCCCCCCACAAGACCAATAAAAACAGAGTCAATACAGGTAAAACAGATCATTTCCTACCCCCTCTCCAAGAAATTTTTTCCATCTCCAGAACTAGCAGAGTACACCACTCACTATATTAACACTTCTCAAAGTTATCTCACTAACTCATGATTTTTTTTCTGAGCTCCAGAAAACAAAATTCACAGCCCTGACTCAGATCTCCGACTCTACAAGCAAAATGAGCTGAAAAATCCAACAGACATCTCCTTCCCTGTGTTAGCAGAAAGTAGTCATGCAGAGATCACGACAACCATGTCCACTATGTCCATTACCCCCCACCATAAACCTAGTTTTCTTTTTATAACAAACAAAACGGTGAGATGTAAGGATTCCTGGCACTCCACGTAGCTGAGCCAACTCAGCTCGGGTGGGGTGCACCTTGTATAGAGGCACGCCTCTGGGAGAGGCTGCATAAACCCTGCAGCATTGCATACAGAAGTACCTCCCTGGACAAATGACTCATACTCGTACACACTCCTTCTCTTAAAAGAGACAGAGGACATGTTCAGTTCTCTCTGTGTCTCCTGATCTGTCCTGTTCCTCTGCTTCTGCACTGTCCTGGGACCTCTCTCTTAAATAAACTCTCATGTGGCCTTGGTAGTGTGTATCTCCTTTCACGTGTGAAGCTAACACCAAGTCCCTGGAAGAATATAAAACACATGTGTCTATAGAGTTCTTGTATGTTAAACTGAAAATTAAGGTCTCTGAAACCTGAAGCTCCAACAGTACAGACCCTGGAAAAACAAAGCCTTCTCCCAGTGTTTCACAAGAAACAGTCAGTGAAGGGCTCAGCTCAGGCACTAGAACATGGCTGGCACAGGGTGTAAGAGAATGCAGGTCCCTGGGGAGCTCAGGAACAAACCAAAGTAAGTGACAAAGTGTTCACCTCAACTGAGATCTTAACTCTGGTGACAGCAATATGTGCAGTTTTCTACTTCAAGTGGCTCAAAAGAACCCAGGCTTTCTTTACTCTTACAGTTAGAGACAAGGACACCCCAGGCCAGTGGGCAGCTCAGTGGCAGAGCCCTGCACAACATACACTTGATCCTATTTCTAATTTGCACAAATACAAACCAAATAAGGAGATTAAAAATGGCTCACAACACAGTTTCTAGCAGTGGGATTTTATGTGCTAAGGTGTGAGCTGGTCCTCAGCTGTGTCACCTCTAAGAAGTCTGTGCCTGTGTGGGAATGAGCAATATTGCCGTCACCAAAGTATTCATGCAGCATCCTCTGGGTCACCTGATACCCCACTGCCCATCAGTCTGTCACTGCTGCTCTACCAACCTCAGCCAGAGCAGCCTGTGCTCAAGTCTCCTCCAACTCCTCCAGACCCTCATCTACCTCCATCTATTTAACATGTGCATCTGTTACAAGGAGCCTGCACTGCTTTGGTTTGTGGTTAAAATGACTTTAAAATGTGATTCACTTAGCAAAGCTGTAAGGCTACATGATTCTGTAACTTATTTGAAAGATTCTATTATTCCTCTGATAATGGTTTAAATGTAGAATACTATGATGTAAGGGAAATCATCCTAAAATGTAACTTGATAAATTAGGAATCAAAATCCCAGGGCTTGGAGATATGGCTCAGAAGGTACAAGTAATTGCTGCTATTTACAAATGACCTGGGATTAAGTACCCAGCATCCACATGGCTCCTGACAACTGTTTGTAACTCTTTCTTTGGCCTCCATGCTCATGCACATGATGGGAAGTTAAACATGCAGGCAAAACACCCATAAATAAGAAAAGAAATAAAGTTTTTAATTAGTCCCCAATTCCTAGCATAGATAATACCATAGACATATGTGCCTGTGCACGTGTGTGTGTGTGCGCACACACACACACACACACACAAACACACACTTTAATCATGATATTGTCTCACTGTTGAACAATGAATGACACAATTTGATGAATATAATTCATTTTTCCCAATCATATTGAATCTTCTTCTTTCCAAGAGGAACAGACATTAAAATGCCTCTTTTATGACATAAATGTCCCACTAAAAAGACCAACGTATTTGGAGAAACTAACAATATAACACAAATGGTAAGAATATTCACATACATGAGGAAAGGCAGCAACATTTAAACATGAAAAGGGCAGCACACATGGTAAGGAGCAAGTGGTGTTTCATTACAGCCAACAGCACAGGACCTTTCAGTATTAAACAGAAACTAAATTCCTGAGAACAAAGTAACAAGGCATTAACAGCAGAACTGATTAGAAGTTCTGGTTGGACAAGGATGTAGATCCACAAAAGAGTGTCTGCCTTCTAATCCTAAGGCCTCAGGATCAAACACTAACACAACAAAATCATCACCATCATGGCATAAAAAATAAATGACTAAGCAATGGTATAATGAGCAGGAAGAACTACATTTCTGTGTGACATTCATGTTAAAATTACAGAAAATCTTAAGGCATGGTGATCCTGTTACAGAGTCAGTTTAAAGAAAAGTAGGACTTCCCCTCCATCAAGTTCCTGGTTAGCTGACAGGGAAGAGCACTGTTCTGTCAGTTTCTGTGTGAACTGCTCTCTTTGAGTAGCTACTGCTGTCAGTCACTAGACTCCCAGTGAGGGAACAGCCCTGCAGTGGGCTCATCTCAGGCAGTGATGCACAGCTCCCTCAGAGGTGATCATGGTCCTGTTTGCTCACCACATGATTTCAACTGCACACCAGCCCTCCTTTCCCTCTCCAGTCATCCCCACCCCTTCTCTACTTAAACCTTCCCCAAGGTCATCCTTTCTTCTCACATGCTACAGTTTGATCTCTTTATTCAGTTACCATCTTCCCACCCACATGAACAGTTGCATCAGGTAAAAAGCCTTTCACTCCTTTGCTTATTCCTGGATGTTGAACTTGTAGGATGCACTGGTGAATTAAAGTAGACAGGTATGAGGATCTCTCTGGTGGGCTGAATTTCTTCTTGTATTTCCTGAATCTGATTTGCTACTTTGATTATTCGTTATAGTTCCTCTCAATACAAAACATCCATGAATAAGTCTATGTACTAAAAAGTTAACCATGCTCTATTGCTTTATTGAACACTTCTGCAGGCCAAGTAGAGTGGAAAAGACAAACACATGTAAGGGGGTGGAAGATAAGTGTGACCCTGAAGCAGACAGACTCAGAAGGAAGAAAATTGTCACCACTTGAGCCTTTCACAATACAATTAAAATAATTCATCAGATTACCTGATTCACAGTGACCAATGGAAAGCTCTTAGAATTTTTGAAAGAAAAATTGATAATCCATCGAAGCTGATGCCAGAAAGGGGTGACACACGTGACCTCCTCCAAGACTGAGCTCCTTCCTGCCTGTTTCTCCAAGAGCTGTTCCAGTTCAGCCTTCATGTCTGTGTATATGTCAGACTGCATATAGCTATAAGCTAAATCTTCTATGACTTCTTGCTGTCTCTTAGAGAGCTCTATGTATTTGTCAGCTTTGGGATAAAAGTTGATAAAAGCATGAAACAAACAACAATTTAACTGATTTTTTTCTGATTTTCATCAATTATGTATCAGTTTTTCTTTGAGACATTCTCATGTCCTAGACTGGCATTAAAGTTGCTATGGAGCCAAAAGTGACCTTAACTTTTATCATGTCCTCCTATATCTCTCTCAAGTACAGAGATTACAGCCATGCACATTCACACCCAGTTACAAGCTTTTCTAGGAACCAAACTCAAGGCTTTGTGTGTGCTCAGCATCCATTCTACCAGCCAAAATACATCTTCAACCCACCAAATTTTGAACAAAATAAAATTACTCCTGTGTGATTCCTTTACAGATTAGAGAAGTGTCCCTACCTGGCCTGACAACAGTGATTATACCAAGGATGCAGCAAACAGAATGGCCTTTTCCCACAGGGACCTCAATTCTTAGCCAAGCCCTTCCCTTATGGATTTACACTTCTTAATGCAAGTCTGGTTCCTGCTTCTGACAGGATAACATATATACAAATGTATACAATGACAAGCATCTTCTTTTAAAAATGTTGTAAACAAAGCCAGGACTGGTGACACTGCCCTGTGATTCCTATGCCTGGGAGGATGAAGTCAAAAGAACACAGATTTAAGTCTAGTCTGGCTAATAAGCAAACCACACATAAACCATTAACAAGAATAATATGAGAAGCAATAAGTACATTTACTTTCTAACAGATTTCCTTTAAAACTGAGAATATCATATAAATGGTCTTTTATAAATTAAATAAAATACTTCAAGTACTATCAGACATCAAAGTTTAGTAGCTAATTTTAGGACACTGAATTAACTTAAAAAACTATTATCTAATGAACCACATTGTGGTGTTTTAATGCAATCAGTTAGATAAACAATCTGACTGGAGAAGTCATACATACCATTATGGTCATCTTCCTTTGTGTCTAAAATAGCAGAGAAATTTCCATAAATTATGTCCAGGAGGAAGTCTACAGGATTATTGTAGAAATCATATTTGTAACCTATAAAGAAGGCAGGCCAAGAACACAAAGCTGAGGACCCTCTTTCAGAGAGTGGGAAAGGGGAGGGTTGAGAAAATTCTAAGAACTTCTTCCCCTTCTTGCTCCTCTCCTACTAGCTTATTTTTTCCTAGTATGTATATTCACTCTTAATATTCAACCAATAACTGCTTTTCAGTCTAATATATAATATATGCATATGCACAT
The DNA here is from genome assembly GCA_004025045.1 of Sigmodon hispidus. Classification (NCBI taxonomy): domain Eukaryota; kingdom Metazoa; phylum Chordata; class Mammalia; order Rodentia; family Cricetidae; genus Sigmodon; species Sigmodon hispidus. The sequence goes on along the minus strand of PVIH01021524.1, from coordinate 10,685 downwards.
TTATGAATGTATATACATGTTTATGTGCATATTATACATACATATATACACTATTCCTGTAAAACAATCATTTGAATGCACCCTAAAATTATATTAGACTTCATAGACACATAATTATTGACATATTTTTAATGACGTATATTAATCAAAAATAAAGAGTGAAAAACAGCAAATATTTAAACCTATATGGCATAAAATAGAATCATCCATAACTATATTCATATTTCCCTAAGATGAAATTGACAGCATGAACCACTAAAAATATGTCATCATCCAAAAAAACTAGGCAGACCAAAAACATGAGTCCACAGAAGCCAGACGTAAGTCACTATGCCCCCAGCATCTTCTAAGCCTGAAATAGAAAGTTACTGCTATGTTAAGTAAGGTCTTCTAAACTCCTCAGAGTCAGATCACACAGGGGAGAAACCAAAAACTGCCCTCTGGTATGTGAGCAACAACACAGTGATGCTGGGCCTTCCCAAAGCTGTTCCAATGTCCAGTGACTGGGCCTGGGCCTTTACAGAGAGGGTCACCTCAAATGGGAAGCAGAATGAGAGGTTCAGGAAAGATGCTGTGCCACAGGCATGATACAAGACAGCAGAGAGAAAGAAGGCCTGAGCTAAAAGATGCTGTGACACAGGCATGCATACAGGACAGCAGAGGAACAAGACCTGAGCTATAAGCTTGTGCTGCACAACAGAATCCTGTCACCAGAGTAAGCAAAGGTGTTTAAAATGGAGAAACCCATACAGTAAATATGCAGGAGGGCCAAGCAGCATTCTTGAGAACCCCTGTTCTCCTCCAGGCCCTGTAAATGAAGGATCTCTCACAATAAAAGCCAGCCATACCTGCAGATGTGAAGTACTCCAAAGCCTCCTGTGCAGGGCCATGAAACATGACTTTTCCTGATGACAGTAAGGTGAGGCTATCGAAAAATCTGAAGATGAAGTACTGGGGCTGATTAATGGAGAAGATGATTGTCCATCCCTTCATAGACATCCTAAGTTTAAAGGGGAAAATCGTAAGTCACTGGACAGTAGAATCTTGAAATTCTCAACAAAATATTTTATTTCCAAAGTTATGCTCTCTGTTCATATTTTAACTTGAATCTTCCTTGAGAACTCCTAATCTCAGTGTATATCACCTGACAGAGAAACCAAGGTTTTATCTCACTGTATCACAACTCACAGGGAAATCAAGGTCCTCATCTCAGTGTATTACACTTCACAGGGAATCCAAGCTCCAAGCCTTTATTTAAAAGTCTATGAATTATTAGAGTGTGGGGCATTAGTAGTTCAGGGCCCACTGGAGTGTTACTGACAATGTGGATCCCTGGACAGTCTTCTCAGACACTGAGTCAGAATATCTGGGAGTCAGTGCAAGGAATTCATGTCATGAATAGGCAGCCCAGATGATGGGCAGGTTCACTCAAGCTTGAGAACAATGACAGAGCAAGCAAACGGTACAGCTATGATTGTTTGCACAATTCCCTCCTAACATTTACACTTGATGCCTCTTCAGGAATTGAGTTTTTTTTATTGTTCTGATAATGTGATTCACATTCCTAACCACTTCTTCTCCCTTTTCAACATGTTAACAAGAATCTCATTTTAATTTTCACAGTATCAGCATAAGGCAATTCTAATTTAATGTCCTCATTTCTGTTGGTAAGGCTTAAAAGGTCAAGCAACAAGCCAAGGGTTCAGCTAGCCTGGAGCAAAGCTGAGATTTGATTATTAATTTGATTCCATAACAAAAGAAAGTAAGCTGAACTGCTATTTCAGGAATTCATATCTTCTGTTAGGAGAACCAATAACCAAAAAACAGTGTTGAAGCTGCTATGAAAGTCTTTTCTACTCAGTCAGGTTGAGGAGCTTCATGGCTTGGCATAGGGCCTCCACACCACCCACAGCCTCCAGCCTCCCAACCATGGATCCCAGAAATTGATAGAGCTTCAGGCCTCCATGAAGACATAAGCAGGATCGGAGTGGTATGCACACTGAGGACGTATGTTTCCTAAGGGAGTTGGTAGAGAGCATCTGCTACTCATAAAGCAAAGCAAGAAAAAAATATTAAGGAAAAAGAAAAGATAATAAGACAGAGGGAAACATAAAGATTGATGAACCATCAAGTAAGGAGGGTGATCTAGAAATTGACAGTGAAGATATAATGTTTTTTTCTTTTTGAGCAGCCAGACAATGATGCTGCTGAAGAGATAAGGGATAAAAATTCAGAGATAACTGAGGAGATGATGGATAAATCCAATGAAAAGAAGGCTATCGTTGAAAGGATGGTGAGCAGCAGAAAGCCATTGTCTTGTTCACTGATGCCATCAAGCTCAGTCCTCACTTGGCTATTCGGTATGTGCCTCTGTCAAATCACAGAAACCAAATGCTACGATCAGAGACTGTGACAGACCATTGAAATAAACCAACTCAGCTCAGCCTTACAAGTAGCAAGAGAAAGCACACAGACTCCTGGGTCACTGGAAAAAAGAAGCTCTTGATCTTGCCTTGCCTGTACATTGGATTACGATGAATATGCCAGTACAATGTGGAAAGAGGTTCAACCTCAAGCTTAAAAAATTTCTAAATATTGAAGAAAATATGAGCCAAAACTAAAGAGTGAAAGTTTAAAAGAAAAAGAACAGAAAAGGTAAAGAAGGCTGGAGAAGAGCATGGGAGATCCCAAAGGGAAGAAGAAGAAGAAGAGGAAGAAGAAGAAGAAGAAGAAGAAGAAGAAGAAGAAGAAGAAGAAGAAGAAGAAGAAGAAGAAGAAGAAGAAGAAGAAGAAGAAGAAGCCAGAAGCCAGTCCAAGCTTAGTACAGCCCTTTTGCCCTTTTCCAGGTCGTTTTCCAGGAGGAATGCCTGGAATGGAAACAGGCATAACTGGAATGGCAGGAGTGCTTGAACTCAATGAAATCCTCAGTGGTCCTAAGGTTCTTGCAGCCATGCAAGATCCAGAAGTCATGATGGCTTTCCAGAATGTAGCCCAGAACCCAGCAAATATACCAAATAATGTCAAACAAAGCCCTTGCTGAATGAAGAACACCTTAACTGACTTACTGTGTATAATACAAACCAGTGTGCCTCTGACATCATTGGGAGAGCTGGGGTGCTTTAAAAATTATGCATAACCTTCTGCATCAAATGTAGCTGAAGCATTTAACAGTGATTTGCCATTGGGGTCATTTAAATTATGATTTCCTACTAGAAATTATAAACCTAAAACACTCTTCAATTTAAACATATTTTTTTTTAAATTTAGCAGGTATTGATTTCTACATTTTTCTTTACTGATTTTTTTCAGTTTTCCTTTGAATTGCTGGGTGAGGAAGCTGAATATGGTTGACTTACTGCTCTCATTAGCAGAAATAAAGATTTGTTAGTGGAAAGCAAATAAAACCCATTGAAGTTCATTGAGTTGGACATATGGTTACTGAGGCAACTTGATTTGTCTCTTTTAATGTTTTATTTCAAAATGACATATTTCGGTGAATCTCTTGGGAGCACTAGGATTTGGATCTGACCAGGACTGAAGTGCTGGGCAGAGCAGCAGCCAGTCCTAGGTTTATTTGATCTCATGTAAGCTGCATTTAAATCTTATACTGTGCTGTAGAGGCAATTTTTATTTTTATTATTTTTGAGAGTTTCTATGGAGATTCAATATCTAGTTCTGCCATTGTCCACTGTTTCAAATAAATGTTCCATGTCATTTTCACACAGAGGAAAAAGAGTGCTTTCTAAGTTTCTCTCAAGATTAACTTTCCTATCAGAAAATACCCATCAGCTTGTCCTCCTCTTGAACTTTTTGAGCTAAAGACAGTGTTTATTTCACTAACACCATCACTTCTATGTTTCACAGCAAAATTGTGAAAGTAGATTTATTGATAGTTTAATTTTGTATAGTATATATGGTAATTGTAAATTAATAGAGGTAATGGTTATATATTTTTACTTGGTGATGGGATTGCTTGTTTAAATATTAAATTTTACACTTAAGAAGTCAAAAATAAAAGCTGCTATGAAAATATTTTATAAGAACTAAGTATTGTGTCATATCTGTACTATCCCAGCACTTGGGAGGATCAGGTGGTTAAGGCCCACCTAGGTTATATGAGACCCTGTTTAAAAAAGACAAACAGAAAGAATGAAAGACAGTGAAGGGGTAAGAGGGAGTAAGAATGGAAGGAAGAATAGGAGAGAAGGGGGAGGAAGGAGGAAGGGGGAGGAAGGAGGAGAGGTAGAAAATGGAAAGAGAATGAGAAAGCTGTGAGATGTAGTGTACACCTTGATTTCCAGCATTTAGAAGGCAGAGGCGAGAACATGAGATCAGCCAGTGCTACAGCATAAATGAAAAAATCTAAACCTTCAAGAAAATCATCCCATAAGCACATACTATGAGGTGTCACTGATTTCAAGACAGATGGTCTTAAAGACAATCAGGCCATGTGATAGCATCAATACAGGCTGGAAAAGAAGTAGACAAGGATTCCTTGTGAGCAAAACAGACTTGTAACCCAGTGTACAGGTGAAACAGAGTACTTCAGATAAGAAGAAGAAGAACCAGCTACACACAGTGTGAAATAAAATGTCTGTTCACAAAACTATGAGCACTCCCTGCTACACAGCAAGGACCACATGCTTGAAAGTGTTAGAGAAAGAGATAAAGTAGGGAAAAGAGGAGACAGGAAGGAGGACAGAGGCACATAAAAAAGGATGGAGAGAAACATAAATAACTAGTGTGGAATTAAAATATTAGAAGAGATTGTAGGCAGAACATCTGAGATGTAGGAAAAACCCTTCTGTCCTAAGCTGTGTGGCCTCAGCATCTCCTACCACAGCATTTAATTTTGAAACCTGGATAATGTGGCATATCTGTACTATCCCAGCACTTGGGAGGATCAGGTGGTTAAGGACACCTGCAGAATCACATATATAGAATCACACCTACAGAAACAGAAGATTTTTTCACATGAAAGTAAAATTTTATTTTAAAAATATGTAGCCTTGTCAATCATTTCTTTAAAAAATATTTATTTATTGTACAGAGTTGTTTGCCTCAAGTGTATGTCTGTATACCATGCATCCCTGGTGTATGTGGAGATGAGAAGACTGCATTAGATCTCCTACAACTGCAGTCACAGATGGTTGTGAGCTGCCATGTGGATGCTGGGAATTTAACCTGAGTCCTCTGGAGGAACAGCCAGGGCTCTTGACTGTTAGTTCATCTCTTCGGCTCTTGTGAAAGTATTTATATCTTTCAAAAAATTAAATATATGAATCCTTGTTAAAAAAAGAATAAGATTAAAATATATTATAGGACATTTCTAAAAATAAATAAAAGCATAAAAACCTCACTGTGAAGGAGCTTCCATTGAACAAGCCGGGACTGATTTAATACTTAGAATAATGAAGAATAACAGATGATAACCCATTGAACAAAGTAGAAACTGGGGAGGGAAACCTTTCCACACAAATGTCCTGTCAGCTTATGAAGTAATTAAAACAGGAGCAGAAGTTACTAATTCACACAACTGGTTGGTAGAGATAAACTAAGGAGCAGAATAATGGTGTAACAACCAATTGTTTTCACTGTCAGACTATTAATAATCACAAAAGGAAAAAACTGTACCTTCATACAATATAAACCAGGAACCACCAGAAGGATTAGATGATCAAGACTGAAGCCAAGCAAGAAAGATGTCAAGGCAAAGGCTCTTGATGCCAAGTCTAAAGAGTTTCATCCCCAGAACCCACTTGGTAGAAGGAGAAAGCTAAGTCCTTTTAGTTTTCCTCTGATCTCTAAAGCATGCTTTACACATGCTTTAGACAGACAGTCAGACAAACAGACACACACACACACTAAATAAAAACATAAATATTCCTACCATGGAGAATGCACTTCCAGGTGTGCTGGAGACCAAGGAGAACACAGCAGGCAGGGCCTGAGTCTGCTCCCAGAACACTGGGAGAACCCACACTTAGGATGACCCCATGCAATGCTCTAAGACTAGCCATGGTATAAGACACAGGGACAGAGAGAACTGTTCCATACTGGAAAATGAGCAAGATCTCGATCTTAGTGAGTATCCTGAAGAAGACAAGAATAGAGACAGACAGGGAAGGTGGAGACACCTGAGGAGTCTACAGACTAGAGGTGACAAGGCCCCAGCTGTTGACTTCCTCACTGGGAAGGCACGATGGTGGAGTGATCTTGGTTCATGGAGATACAGGCAGGAGTATTTAGGGTGATGGACCATGATGTCAGAACAAAACAAAGAACAAGGAGAAGGAAGAAAGACAGGGAGTGCAGTGAAGTTCAACAGCCAGGGTCCTGGGTCCTGGGAATGGGCTAGTCCTTGTATGGTTCTTGGGGTTATTCAGTCATCTTGAAACTCTTACTATATTCTATAATGTAAAAAAATTAATTCTCACACTTTTTTCTATAAATATTTTGGTCACAGATTTATTTCTAAAAAGAAAAAAAAAATACCATTTCCTATACTTCATTCTTCCCCTGGTACAGGACTCTGATCTAAGGAATCATCCCCTCAGTCATCACATCCAGAGTCAATCCTTGAGATAATTTTATCTTTTCTTTCTTCAAGGAACACTCAGAACACACTAGCTAAGGAACCCCCACATGTCAGCTTCCTGCTGACATATTTACAACTCCATACTGCAACTATACAACCTTCTCCATGATGAAGGGCTATACTCTAAACTCAGAAGCCTTCTCACATTCCCTGACAGGGAAAAACTTATTCCTTCAGTGGCCCAGGTGGTCTAGGCCATCTACATCCAATCCAACCAACACTCTCACTACACTGTGAATGTAGAGAATAAACTGTGTCCTTCCAGAGATTCAGGTGTTGATGACTTCACATCTAAGAACTTAGAATGTGGCTAAATATGAGATAAAGTCTTTCAAGGGTAATTAATTCTAAATGAAATTACTAGTATATCCTAATGTAACTGGTGTCTATGTAAGATCAGGACATAGACACATAAAGAGGAAAGAGACAGCATCCATAACTCACCTAGCAGACACATCAAACATGCTTTGCTTCAGGATAAATGCCTTTTACCTCCAGCCAGCCCTCTCCCCAACCCCAATCCCAGATAGCTAGACACTTCTGATGCTTATGGGAGCATGCTATTTAACGAAGTGCTACACCTTCAACACACTCCTCTTTCACTATGCTCTTGTCTTATTGTTCTTGGTGTGTATTCCTTGTTAATTGAAGTTTTCCTCTAATAAACAAACAAGAAATTCTGCTACTTACTTCTGAATTTCCTGCACCAAAAATACACAAAAGTGACCAAGGTATTAAGTGAATAAAACTTAATGTTCCTTCTGCACTTACCTTCTCAGGATAGAGATGATATCTATTATAGTTCTCAGGTCTAAGCCAGTGGTGGGATCATCCAAGAATAAAATGGGATGCTCGACAACCAGCTCCATTGCTATACTGGTTCTTTTCTTGAGCTCTTTAGATCTAGGCTAAAGCACAAATGACCATCATTATCTACAAGAACAACCACAGTCATTGCCATTTGGTGAACTAGCCTGTTCTAGCAATAAATGACTTTGTTATATCTTTATCTTGTGGAGGAAAATTATAGGCACCTGAAAGAAGAAGGAGGTTTTTCTTTTCCAAGTGAGTAAAGAGAGGCTCAGGTCAGACTTGACATGTAGCCCATGCTAATGACAGGTATTGTTCTTTTTCAAGTCACATGTTCTAGGGCAATGAGTTGCCACACTCAAAGACTGGCGCAGTGAAATCTCTAAGGCAAAAGGAAAACGGTACTGTGGAAGATGAAGTACCTCTAGTAGAGTAGTAATCATTTAACATCTCCCAACACACACACACACACACTGACAGTCTACCCAACAGATACATAGAAATACAAATATTACACAATATCACACAGAGGCATACACTCACACATGCACACACACACAGATACTGATAAACACACAACACAAACACACACACAAATATACACATATTAGTCAACATAAACACACATGTGCATACACTGCTTTTTATAAAATATCTAACATTGCCTTATCAGAACCTTTTTAGCTCCCTTCAGACTTTGCGAAGGTGTCCTATGACCTCCATGTATGTGCTATGACATTCAAATAGACAGACACACACACACATGTTTTGAAAGCTATCATTTAAAAATTATATTAAAGTTCTTGTAATATTATTCTTGACTTCAAGAAGATAATAAATATTTTTATATATTGTACATAAAAACATGTAAACAACATAGGGCAGTGTCTAATTATTGTTTATGAACAGAACAAAAGAAAGAACCTTATTGTAAATGTAAAAACATGTAATTCAACAGTCATAGCAAACAAAAGTTGATGACTCAGGGAGAAAGAAGCAGAGTAAATGCTAACTTTTATATAATTCTTCCCAAAGACAAACATCTCCTAAGGACTATGGAGAAATATCACAAGAATCAATTTCTAGTATTTTCCTATTCCTCCTGCTTTTAAAGAGGAGCCACCATGGGGGTTAATCCATAAAATTCATATTTTGGGAGCTCATTTTCATCCATACCACCAAATTTCTCTTCAGAAGACATCTATATATGATCATCTCAATGAGTTGATTTCATTGTGAGAGGTTGTACAATTCAGAGAACAAAAGGGGGAAAACCCTAATGTTGAAAAACTGTAGGCATATAATAAATTAAATTTCTAATCATGTTCTATAAACAATTTAATAATTAAAACACTTTTGGATATTGTGAATGATTATGACCTGACAGGGCTGAGGATGCCAAGATCTTATTCATTTTGGTAGTTAAGAATAGAACTGTTAAGATAAGCATATATCCTTAATTTTCAAATATTAAGAATAATTGAGGAGTCAGGAATGAACTATGACAAATAGTATTTTTAAGTACACTAGTAAGAATTTAGTTAGCTATTATGTAGTTAGTTGTGAAGGTCACCACTTATCCATTTCCCCTACTGATCCTGCACAAATCCTCACAGGAATCACTTTCACCTGGTCCATTCTTTGTTGTTCTTGCCAAGGCTTTGTCATTAAAACCTAACACAGGAGCTGGTAATAAATATTGACAGCAGATAAGTAAGGAGGGAGCTGGGGCAAAAAGATATCCTAGGTCTCCATCTAGTTACTAAGATAAAATGGTCTTTAAACAGTGAACAAGGAGTAAAAGGTGCTGTTTCAGCACACAGATCAAAAGTACAGTTGCCCATTGTAGGGAAGTCAAGGCAGGAAGCTGATGCAACTGGTTAAATACAGTCATAGCTCAGAGAGGATGAATGCATGCATGCTTGTCAGTGTTCAATGCACATTCTCCATTCTCATGATGCCTAGGATGCAAAGAATGGTGCTAAGTCAGTTGGGTCATTCCACATCGCTTAACTTAAGCCAGACCATCACCTACAGAAATGTCCACAAGCCACCCTGAATGCATTTCCTCATTAAGAGTCTTCTAGAGGGACTGGGTGCTGTCTGCAGAGTCCCAGTACACTCTGTAGCAAGAGCAGATAAAGTCTGCCTCTCACCATACCCACAGCTGCTGCTGAGGGAATTTGCAAAGCTACACACCTCGACCTCAAACTAAGCGAACAGATAACTACAGGGGTCCCTGAAGGACAGACTCAGACCCCACCCAGAGGTGAGGAGGGGTCACCAGGCCAAGCACCTATATCCCAGCCAGGGAGGGAGAGTTGAGCTCCCATCGGTTTCAGTTCCACTTTCGGGACCCGGTGCTGTCTGCAGAGTCCCAGTGCACTCTGTAGCAGAGGCAGATAAAGTCTGCCTCTCACCATACCCACAGCTGCTGCTGAGGGAACTTGCACGGCTACCCACCTTGACTTCCAACTGAGCGAACAGATAACTTCTGGGGTCTCTGAAGGACAGACTCAGACCCTGCCCAGAGAGGTGACAGGAGGCATACAAGCCCAAGTGCCACAACTGACCAGGAACCATCTAATTGTGAACAACTGAAGCCATGGGCAAATGTCAGTGCAAAAAATTACATAATAATACAAAGAACAAGATGGTAACTCCAGAAGAGAGTGGCAATCTTACAAATACAAGACCTGAACTGAGCAATGAAGAGGAAACAGAAGGAAGCAAGACCAAAAATTCCTTTTTGATGATCATCAAAGCTCTCAAAGCAGATATGAAAAATAGCCTTAAAGAAATAGAAGAAAATACAAACAAAAAATTGGAAGAGATGAACAAATCTATAAAGGAAACATGCCAGGAACTAAAAGCTGAAATAAAAGCTGAAATAGAAGCAATAAAAAAGGCACAAAATGAGGCAAAGATGGAGATAGAAAATCTGAAGAAAATAGCTAGAACCACAGATACAAGCATAACAAACAGAGTTCAAGAGATGGAAGATAGAATCTCTGAAGTGGAAGACTCAGTAGCTCAAATAGATATATCAGTCAAAGAAAACAGTAAAACTAAAAAGGTCATAACTCAAAATGTTCAGGAAATCTGGGACACCATGAAAAGACCTAATTTGAGAATAATAGGAATAGAAGAAGGAGAAGAATACCAGCTCAAAGGCACAGATAATGTTTTCAATAAAATCATAGAAGAAAACTTCCCTAACCTGAACAAGGAAATGCCTATAAAGATACAAGAAGCTTACAGAACACCAAATAGATAT
>PVIH01021523.1:13242-29629 GCA_004025045.1 Sigmodon hispidus | reverse complement strand
CATTAAACTTTCTTAATGCTGATGAGAAAGGAACTTCAGCTGCAGAGAAACACTGGGTAATAGAAAGGACTTCTGAGTTGAATCAACCTGTTTATTTCAAGGATGTACTAACTTCAGAATGGAAGCCAGGGCATGTGCTTCATTGGGGTAGGGGTTTTGCTTTTGTTTCCACAGGAAAAGAGAAAATATGGGTACCAACAAGATTGATAAAGAACCGATTCGAAAAGGAGAACCCTCCTGAGGAGAAGGAGTAATGGCTCGTCTACCAATAAGACAATTGAGTATGTGGTAAGGAACATTCATTTAACTAAGGTGGGGAAGGGTCTTAATTTTGTTTTTACAGAAGAATGGATACAACCTTCTTCACAAAGCTAAAAGGATGCTGAATGCTCAGACTTCTGAAACATTATAAGGACTACAGGGAATTACAAGGACGCCTGACACTGACAGGTGCTAAGGGTAATTTCTCTATTCTCACAACTGTACATCTATATCTAATGATTATGTGTTTATGTATATAAAGAAGGTCCTAGTTTGGTAACAAAAAAGGCTGGCTTTGGGGGTGGAGCAAGTGGCTTTCTCCCTCTTTAAACCCAAGCATATTGGTAAATAAAACTTTAGAGACTCTGTCTCACATCAGAGAAGCCACCTGAGGTGAGACAGATAAATAGATGAAATATGTAAGGACCAATATTATCTCACTTTTATTTTAAGTCTTAAATCTTACTTCTTTCTGCTTTTCTTACTCTCTTAATCTAAAAATCCTGTCTGCACACAATTCTTTCTGATGGTTCAATATCTTCAGTTAATAGTATTCATTGGATTCCCCACTATAAAAAAACAATTTCTCCTACCAGCACTCTCCAAAGCATCCAGAAGGAAGAGGGGGCCCCCACCGGAAAAAAAAAGCAGAAAACGAAAGACCTTTGAAACAGAGAAAGAAGGAACCTGCTGTATGTATGTCACTCAGTGATCACTTCTGAGGTATAGACAAATCAGGACAGTTTTAAGATAGTTTCATATCATATTTTTAACAAGAATTTTAGATGGACTCACTCAGTTCAATGAGAATGGTTATCGACGTTTGTGGAATGGTTATATATATGTTTACAGTTACTTCATTAGGACTTAACCATTGTTTAGTTTATAGGACCCCACAGAGATACCATGCCCACAGGCCAGCATGAAGCAACTTAATGAAAGAACTACGTCTCTTTCCTGATAAGTTGGCCATCCAAGGGAGGGTTATGGTCAATTATCATTTTGATATGATGGTTATAAATTAATCTTGGGTAGAGGATAGAATGATATTATAGATGTAGGAATTTAAAAAAAGAGAGAAAGAAAGAGAAGGAAAAGGGAATAGATAGGAGATCATTATACTTGCAAACAACTATTAACCAAAGGATTATGAAAAATGAATTGCCATGGTACAAATGTTTGTATATTGATACAAATGGGAAATCAATCTATATGTTTGATTGAGATAATATGTATATTGCTACAAAGTTGAATGTATAATTGCCTTAATTTGCACGTGTCTACCTCTGTTTAAAATATTTTGCACATTGATGTGTATTAAGTACATTGCCATTTCCATAATGCAATTTCTATCTCTAATTATTCATGCTAGTCATAACATTTGTTGTAACATATACACAAGTTGTTTTATATAACTCTGTTTAGATATTTTGTATAATAATATATAGTCAGGATATTGTTGTCTTTTGATACGAAATGTGTATTTTGGTCAATATTCATAAGATTGTTATACTTGAAATTATTATGGAGGAGCTGTACACTCATTTTTGGAATGCCTATTTTTACAATGTTAGCTTCACTTTCTTGGTTGATTGGGATTGCAGATTATGGTTATTCAGACTTGCCACCTAATAGTCAGGGTACTCAGGCTTTTTGGAAACATGTTAGAATATACCAGGTGATAGGCGTCTTCAGCCACTTCATAGACCAAGAGAATATGGCATTCAAGATTTTGTTATCTCGAATTTGGCCTTGAGAGACATGACAACTCCTGGCATCACCGTTCCTTTCTCAAGGTGGTGTTGAGCATCACGGACATCTTGCAAAGAGATTGTCTTATTTGGCGAACAATGGCCTGAGGGGCAAAGAATGGCACTTGCCCTGACTGCTGTCAGCATGCCCACTATCCGAAATGGACAAGCAGGATGAGGATAGAGACTGCTGAAGCCTGCCTAGACAGGATAAGACGGTCCTACCAAAAAATACCCTGCCTCTATGGAGACTTGTCAGATATCATAGGCCCGTAGTCACAAGGATGGATGCTCCCGTTGTACAGAGAAGTGGTGGATGAATGTTCAAGTAGTTAACTGTCATTGTCTTCTCCTAAATTTTGGAAGTTACTTCATCATGCTTCTAACTTCAGGTATATATTTTCCATCTCAGGTCTTGATGGTGTTGAAGACTGGATAGTTGAGATTGTTATTACTTCACATCTCAGCAAGGACACTCTAGTGTTAGAACTTTATTGTTTGAGATAAACAGCCTTGAAGCAATCCCTGTTCATTTCCTCCTATCAACATTTTAGACATTAAATTGTACCTTGTATTTGTTGTTTGTTAGTGCTAGTTTGACCTCACTTATGTTAGTACCTTTCTCTTCCCCAGACACTGCCTTATGATGATCCCTATAGTATGTAGTTTTATATTTAGTTTAGAATCCTCTTATTTAGACAGAAGGGGGAGATGTAGCGGGAAATCCAAAGCTACACATTTAAACTGCGCCGGAGTGCTGAGCTGGGCGGAGCATGGTTGACTGGGGGTAAACAATGAAAGAGGGACCCGCTGGAAGACGGAAGCAGACGCGCATCGCATCGCTGGATGAGTCGCGTGGGGTAGGAAGGACTGTGTGGCTGGGACTGCTCCTGCTCTCTGCGGTGCAGATTGGTCCTGCTCTCCACGGATCGCTCCTGCTCTCCAAGGATCGTTCCTGCTCTCCGCTGTTAGGATCACTCCTGCTCTCCGCTTGTCCACCCTCTCCTACCTTTTCTCCTCCTCCCCTGGAAAAATTCCTGTTATGTAAGTAACTTTTAAATAAAAAACCTTATTTAGCATATATTTCATAGTGGGTTAGTAACGCGATACAAGGTGATCAGGTAGGATGCAGAATCTTATTTCAGTTTACCTACATTTTTTTAATAGTTGGTTTCTATTAAAAATATGGTCAATTTTGGAGAAAGTTACATGGGATACTGAGAAGAAAGTACATCTTTTAGAGTCTGGGTAGAAATTTTGTTAATGTCTGTTAGGTCCATTTGATTTATCATGTTATTTAGTTCCAGAGTTTCTCTGTTTAGTATTGTCTGAATGACCTGTCTGCTGGCAAGATTGGGATACTAAAGTCACCCACCATAGCTATGTTAAAGATAATATACAATTTTAGGTGTTTTGGTGTTTCCTTCTTGGAACTGGATAGATGCTCTTGCACTTGCTACATAAACTTTAGACTTGTAATGTCCTCTTGAGTTTTTTTTCTTTAATAACTATATAATGTTCTTTTCCATCTCTTGGACTGAAGTCTATTATGTCTGCTTATTTCTTGGTTCTGATTGCTTAGAGTACCTGTTCCATTACTTTACTAAAACATGGTATCTGTCCTTGATTATGAGGTATATTTCTTGTGGTAGCAGAAAGACAGACTATTTTCTGATTAAATTTGTTAGTCTGTGTCTTTATATAAAACTGTTTAATTACATTGTCAGCAGTTTAGAAAACCAGTTGTTGCAAATACATTCCATTTGTCAGAGAAAACTAAGATCTCAGGTAGCCCAGCAGTGAGGAACAGCTTTAATCTTAGGCAAAATCTGCGAGTCCACTGTTTTCTGATCCACTTTGCTCTACTCCATAATCTTGTATTTCTCTTCCACTTTGAAGATCTCACTCTCTTGGTTCCTGGGCTTGTGTAGCTGCTTGTTCTTGAAATAAGCATCAGCCAAGTGTTGGCGTTTCTTAACCTTGCTGATATCAACTTTTATTTTAGACGTGGCCATAACAAATTTCCAGTGTGTTCTGCACAGAGGAACTCAGTCACAAGTAGCAAGCCACTGCACAAGTGCTTCAGGAAAGTTACTCTTTTACCCCCACAGTTCCCAGAGAGGATGATTGGGATGGTCCCAAGAGTGACGTTGGAACACAGCCTTCTCCTATGCTTACTGAAGGGCTTTTGCCATGGGTCAGCAGCTTCCAAGGCACATCATTTTGTAAAGTTTTATCACCTGGGTACCGCCATTCTTGTCACCACTAACAAACTGTGTATTTTGTGACAGTAACAAGGACCTTCTTTTTATTCTTCTTTTCTTTTTTTAAGATTTATTTATTTATTATGTGAGTGTTTCTTTTTGTACTGAGCCTTTCTGGAATGCATAGCAGATCAGGAGAACTTGCCAATTCCTCTAACCAGGACATGATTTTGGCTGCAATAGGGCTTCCCCTTCTTAGGCTTTTTAACATCATAGTCATACTTTTTGGCCCAGCAGCAGCATCACTGTCAGTCTTATTGGCTGCAGGTTCCTTTTATATCAGACTTTTTGACTTTTTTACCTGCCATCTAGCAAAATGGGAAAGGGAACTAAGGTTCAGACGTCTGGTCTATAAGCAGTCTTTGAGAGCTATTATTGAACAGTGTTTGCTAATTCCTGCTATTTTATTGTTGCTTGAACCTTTTTGGTTAATTGTTCTGGGATTGTTTCTTTTATTCTTGGATGTAGTTAACCTCTTTAGACTGCAGTTTTTCTTCTAGTGTCTTCTGTGGAGTAGATTTGTAGACAGAAGTTGTTTAAATTTGTTCTTACATTTTTTTCTTTCTCTTTTGAATATGATGTAAATGGCTGCTGGGTATAGTAGTCTGGAGTGACATCTGTGGTCTTTCAGAGCTTGTAGAACATCTGTTCTGGTTTTCAAAGTCTCCATTGGTAGGGCAGGTGCTGTTCTAAGGGATCTGCCTTTATATGTGAGTTGGTCTTATTCCCTTTGTGGTGGCTCTTATTGGTTGTCAACCTAACTACTCTGGAATGAATTGAAGGACACACTTGTGAGAGATTTTATTGCTTTTTTTGAAGTGGGTGGATCCTCTTCACCCATATCTTTGTTCCAGATCTTAAGGTGGAAAGGTATACTCTTTTCATTCAGATCTTCAGGAAGGAAGTAAAGAGACCAAGTATTGTAGGGTACTCCCCTCTGGACCCCAGATTAGGCACAGACCACACCCAAACACCAATTTCCAAGCACATCAAAAACAAAGTGATTCTTTAGTAAGCAAGAAGACAGGGGACTGAATCTAGCTTTGTAAGTGTTAATTTCAAGAAGAAAAGAAGGGAGGTCTATGTTAGAAAAAACTAGGAAATGTTTCTGATTGGGTATTTAATTAGGTTAGTCAAATAATAAATTTGGATTGCTGGACTCTGGTGTTTTGGTAGTTGGAGTTTGATGATCAGTTTCTGGAATGAGTCAGGGATAACAAAGTGCCCAAATAAGGGACTAGACTTTGGTGGATAGCTTTAGGAATGTAATCTAATAGTTTAGCAAGGAAGAGAAAATGGGAATCGGCAAAACCCACCTGTTCTGCCCAAAGCTCAACTCTGCAAAGAAACCACCAGAGACAAAGATGGCCGAAATGCAACAGCAAGTTTTATTGTCAGTGCAATACAAGCCAAGCAGGGAGCTTGTTCCACAAACTTGATGTAGTGAGGCAAGGAAGAGTTGAGCACCCTAAATTACACAAGAAAAGACCACAAAGCAGGGTTACTTGAGGTCAAAAGTGCAAGTGTGCTGCTGATTGGCTGGTGCTTAGGGACTTTTTATATTTTAACATTCCTGGACCCCACCTGTGTGGGGTGGCCATTTTACTGCCTTAGGGTTAGATCATCCAGATGTTTTTAGCTAGCATTTAGCTTATTCTTTGTTGGAGTTTGGCAAGCCCCTGCCAGGAATGTGAAATTGAACTTTATTTTACCTTTTTTGTAAAATGGCTACTAGAATACAAAATTCTTGAGCTAAGTTTATACTCTTCACCACCAGAGCTACATTTGCCATGCTTAGGCCTGAGTTTGCCATGCTGAGGCCTGCTAGAGTCTTTCAGAAAGACATCCAATCTTTTACTCAGTCTTGAGACAGGTCAAAACCTTTAATCTGGGCCATATCTTCTGCTGAAAGTCTACATAAAGATATAGAAAAAGGAAGCTTTGGTCTTTGCCTGCTTGCCCTCAGCTTGTTAGCATTTCCAATTCCTATTCCTCACTGGCATTGGAGTCTATTTCTTTGGGATTCCAGCATAAACAGAAGACCAGCTGAGACATCCAGCTTTAAGGATTGAGCAACTACTGAATTCCTGAACTTTCTGTTCATAGCCAGCCAGTGTTGGATTAGCTAGACTGCAGCCTGTAAATCATTCCAATAAATTTTTTATATGTACACACACACACACACACACACACACACACACACACACACACACACGAACCCTGAGAGAGAGACAGAGAAAGAGAGATTTAGTCTATAAATTCTGTTACTCTAGAGAACCCTGACTAATACACCCTTGCAGCTTTTACTATCCTTACGTTGTCCTGTACCATTTGTTTTTTAATTATTATATGTCGCAGGAGTTTCTTTTCTGGTCCTGTCTATATGGTGTTCTGGCACATTGATAGACATCTTTCTTTAGATTTGGAAATTTTTCTTTTTTAATTTTATTTAAAATATTTAATATTTTCTGTGCCTTTGACCTAGGTATCCTTTCTTTCCTCTGTACTTACTCTTTGTAATTTTGGTCTTTCCATGGTGTTCTAGATTTTTTTTCCCCTATTTTCATTTTCAGATGTTTTATGTGGGAATGTTTTTTTATTTATTTAACATTTTCTTTGATATATACATTTCTGAGATATACATTTCTTCTACTTATCTTCAAGGCTTTACTATTTTATTTATTTATTTATTTGCTGGTGAGGCTTCTCTCTGAGCTTCTTGTTTGACTTGCTGAGGTTTTCCTTTTGAGCTTTATTTTAGCTTGGCTTTTCTTTGGTGATTCTGTTTCTTTGCTAAATTCTATTTTCATATCTTGAATTGATCTCATTTAACTTTTCATGTTTTCATAGTCTTTCTGTCCTCTTTAAAGTCCTTTAAGAATGGAACTAGAAAGGTGGCTCAGAAGTTAAGAAGTTAAAAGCACTTCCAGAGTTCCTGAGTTCAATTCCGAGTAACCACATGACGGCTCACACCCATCTGAAATGAGATTTCTTCTGGCATGCCGACTTGCATGCAGGCAGAAAACTGTATACATAATAAATAAATAGTCCTGAGCATACTCATTATTGTCATTTCAAAGTCTTTGTCTTGTTCTTCAGATAAATTCTTTTTCTAAGGAATATTATAATTGGTGTGTTGGTTTCTGAATGAAACATTTTCTTTATTCATTCTTCAGCTGAAGGGCATCTAGGTTGTTTCTAGATTCTGAATATTAAAAATAAAGCTGCTATAAACATAGTTGAGCAAATTCCTTGTGGTGCATCTTTGAGGTATATGCCCAAAAGTGGTATTGCTGAATCATGAGATAGATTAATTTTCATGTTACACAAGAAACTTCATATTGATTTCCAAAATGACTATACAAGTTTACCCTCCCGCTAGTAATGGAGGAGCTTTCCCTTACTACACATTCCTTTCAGCATAGGCTGTCATCAGTGTTTTTGATTTTAGCCATTCTGACAGGTGTAAGATGGTTTCTCAGAGTTGTTTTGATTTGCATTTCCCTGATGGCTAAGAATGTTGGGCAATTCTTTAAGAGTCTTTCAGCCATTTGAGATTTTCTGTTAAGATCTATACCCCAATTTTAATTGAATTATTTGGTATTTTGAAATCTAGTTTCTTAAGTTCTTTATATATTTTGGAGGTCAGCCCTCTGTCAGATGTGGGGTTGGTGAAGATCTTTTCCCATTCTGTAGGCTATTGTTTTGACTTATTTACCATGTCCTTTGCCTTACAGAAGTTTCTTAGTTTCGGGAGGTTCCATTTATTAATTGTTGCTCTCAGTGTCTGTGCTACTGGTGTTATATTTAGGAAGTAGTCTCCTGTGCCAATGTGCTCAAGGCTACTTCCCACTTTCTCTTCTATCAAGTTCAGTGTAACTGGATTTATGTTGAGGTCTTTGATCCACTTAGACTTGAGTTTTGTGCAGGGTGATGATATGGATCTATTTACGTTCTTCTACATGCCTCCACTCAGTTGTGCTAGAATCATTGGCTGAAGATGACTTTTTTCCATTGTATATTTTTTGCTTTGTTGTCAAAAATCAAATGTTCGTAGATGGTTTAGGGTCTTTTATTTGATTTAATAATTTTTGGAAAGATTCATTTATTTATTATATATACAGTATACAGAAGAGGATACTAGATGTCATTATAGATGGTTGTGAGTCACCATGTATGTGGTTGCTGGGAATTGAACTCAAGACCTCTGGAATAACAGTCAGTGCTCTTAACCTCTGAGCCATTTCTCCAGCCCCATAATTTTTTAAAATAAGAAAATATCAAATAAAATAACCACTTTTAATGTTTACTAGAAACAATATGCTGTGCTACTAAAAAAAAACTAAAATATTTTGCTTACCATGTTTTTGGAGTTTTTTGTTTTAAAGTTTTTTTTTTTTTATGTTCAGTTTACTCTTGTATTTTCTTGGCATAGCTCCTGCGTATGCAAAATCTACTGCTTATGTTGAAAGTAAGAGGGGTAACACTTAGGGGGGTAAATGTAAGATGACTGAAAACCACAAAGGTGAGAAAAATCAGTGCTGCTTACTTTTTTTTTTTTTTTAACCAGTCAAGCACATCCTATTAAGTCCTAGCTACAATCATAAAGAGCAAAAATGCAGTTCAATAATCGGTTCAGGGATCCACTCCATTGAAACAGGTGAGACTACCCCAAATCCCCTAAGGGTTCATAGGAAATACAGAGGAATTTATAATGACTCAGAAGAAGGGGATATACTCTGTGATGTTTATACACAGATGGAACCACCTAACCAAGCATTTCTTAGAATGTGGCTCTACCTTTAACCAGGACATAAAACCTCTGTCTCCTGTGTCTCATTTTCATAGTAACTACTCTTTGAGATAATGCTCTTGTACACTGTAAAGATTTGTTATTCAGATTGGTTTAATAAAATGCTGATTGACCAGTAGCTAGGCAGGAAGTATAGGTGGAGCAACCAGACAAGGAGAATTCTGGAAAGAGGTAAGGAGGAGAAAGAGATGCCAGTCAGATGCAGAGGAAGAAAGGTGAAAATGCTCTACTGGGCAAAGGTACCAAGCCAAATGGCTAAACCAAGATAAAAAATATGAGTTGAGGGTCCCACACTCTAGGCCTGAACACACAGGCATTAGGTGAGGCTGGAGAATGCTGGGATGCTATTTTTTTTATTTTGGAAACCTGAGACCTAGAGAATGTTGCTTTACTAGCCAGAGAACATCAGCAGGAGAAACCTGATGCAGGAGAGGAGATGAAAAAGCTCCTTAGTGTGCTTCTCTCCAGCCCAGGTCTGCTCTGTTCCTCTCCTCACCCTGGCCCACCTTCTGGACTTTCACTCTTCTCAAGAAGCACAGCCCTGTATTGCCTGGGTGTTGGTTTGTGCCTCAGTTTCTCTGCCTGGTTGTCCGACAGGAAAAATGGAAATGGAAAAATGACTCTGCCTCTTACCTCGCGCCCTTGGGTGGTACACACTTGAGCACACACACTTGAGCCCGCGCGCGCGCATGCACACACACACACCTCTCTGAGAACTTTCTGGGGGGTTTTCGTGTTTACGGGAGGTACCTGTATCAGGTCAAAAGTAGGAAGCGTGAGATTGCCAGAGCTGGCAGCCAGAAGACAGAGATACCTCTGAGGCAGAGCACTTGCCCAGGCCCTGAATTCATTCCCTAGTACTACAGCAAAAATTTAAATGATTTTAGTGTGTTTTGTGTTGTTGTTGTTGCTATTTTGACACGAGATCCCACTATATATCTCTGACAGGCCTGGAAGTCTCAGACATCCAAGTGCTAGCATTCAAAGCATGCTCCACCATTCCTGACAAGGGGTGGGCAAAGAATTATGAGTTAATTTAAGAGCTAGATAGTAATATGCTTGAGCTGTTGACCCCTCAGTTACAATATTAAACCTCTGAGTCAATTATTTGAGAAGCAGATGGCAGGTATTTGAGAGTTTCTGGAACAGAAACTTCAGACTATACTATTGTAGTAGCTACTAATCATAACTTATAGATTTGTCAATTTGAGATATTAAATACTATATACAGATGCCAAATCTGAACTTGTTTTTATATTTTTTACATTTCGTACCCACATATTCAAAACAAATAGCTGTTTGATTTCCAGTCATCAGTCACCATTCCTAGGGGTGGAAACAAAGTACTTAACTTTTTGTGACCTAATTTGTCTGCCTTTCAAATGGAAAAGGTCTTGGCATTTTGAAGAATTGTGCCTAGGACTAAGAATATGAGATGTGTAACTCTTCAGAATTATATGTGCAGTGTAATACTAGTGTTGCTGTTTTCCTTCAAGTAATTACATTTGTAAATGAACATATTCTTAAGCATCCCATTGGGTTAGATAGTATATAATGGCTTCGCATTCTGCAAGCTACCTTTGCATTTTCCTTCTTCTCTCTTCCCAGTCCATCATCTCCTAACTAATGAAAAATTAGATTTAGATATTTTGTGTAAAATGGTTTTTAAGATTTTATACAAAAAAGTGCTAGAGAGATGGCTCAACTGTTGAAGGCTAGACTCATAAACGAAAAAAAAAAAATTATACAACAGAGTATATAATATGACATGCTAATAATGTTTAATATGTAAGTGAAGTGAAAGAAAATTACACTTTGCTATAAAGCCAATTTATATAACCCTGTGCCAGTCAAAGATTAACATTCCAAACATCAAGCAAAAATTCCTTCTTTTTGAACATTCAAATAACTGTTAAAAAAGTCTGTGTTTAGTTTGCTTTACATTTAAGCCATCATTCTCACAAATCTGTCTTGCTTGTAGATAATTATTTGTGGCTGTTTCTCTTGTGTTTTACTGATAAAAGAACCACAGACATTTAGGCTATGCTGAACAGTATCCGGCCTATGCATCACCATGCTTTCCCCAGACAGTCCAGTTCCTGCTTCCATCTAGACAAACTTTGTTTGGATTTTCCCTGCATTAGCTTAATTGTTTCCATACTCTTACTCATTATTTCCAGTTTTATTCCATGTTTCTGGCCTCTCCCTATTTAAATAATGTTCTCAAACTACCAATTTAAATACTGTTCTCAGGAAAGATAAATTCTTGTATGCTTAAAAATACATTCCTTTATTCTCATAACTATCAGATATCCAAACCAGGCATAAAATGCCAAGTTTACAATTATTTCTCTTAAAAGCTTATAAAGTCCAAGTATGGTGGCTCATCTCTATGTTCCTAATACTTGGGAGAATGATGCAGTAGGATTGCTGTGGTATAAAGCCAGGGTAAGATTTATAGTAAGATTTAGGTCAATCTGGAGGCCTAGTCTTAAAAACAAAACAACATGAAAATGATTATAGATTATGTTTCTTCATTATCATCTCGTATCCAATATTGCTATATAGATAAATGCTGTTGAATACTCCCTCATTCTCTGAAAGTGGATTTTCTGTTTGGAAGCCTTTAGACCAGTGGTCCTCAACTTTCTTAATGTTGTGACCCTATAATACAGTTCTTCATATTGTGGTGACCCACAACCATAAAATTATTTTCATTGCACCTCATAACTGTAGTTTTTCTACTGTTTTGAATCATAAGGTAAATATCTGTGCTTTCAAATGGTCATAGGTGACCCCTGTGAAAGAGTCATTTGACCCCAAGATGGCTTCAGGTTACAGTTTGAGAAATAGTGCTTTAGACTTTTCTGACAAGACCACACCATATTGTCATTGAATTTTGATCCTTTTGCTTCAGATTACAAATTCTGGGATTACAGTGATGCATTTCTATGTCCAGGTCACATTTATAGTTTTATATGTAGCTTTGGAAAATTGAAATACAACAGGGATGGATGTACTATGAAATATATTGTTTTATTTATTGTGTATCCTACTTCATTATAATAAATAGTTTCTGGCCTGGACTTTCTGACCTAGCTCAGAGGTTCAGACCCACTCTCAGCCCTGATGCCACTTTGCCCCAAATAATCACACAAAGGCTTTTATTAATTTTATGCTGATTGACCTATGGCCCTGGCATATACCTTGCTAGCTTTTTAATCTCAACTCAATCTATTTTCGTTAATCTGTAAACCATGTGGCTTGGTACCTTTTCTCAGAGCATCATGGTTGCCTTCTATTTTCTGCATCTGCTTGTGTTTCTCTGGTGAATCTCTGGCATCTCTGTCCCTGACCTTCCAGTTCTCAGAGTTTTCTTAGTCTTGTAGTCCCACCCACACTTACTGTCTGCCTTCTGTCCAATTAGCTTTTTATTAAACCAGTAGGAGGAACAAATATTAACAGTATACTAGAACATAATCCCAATACACTTGATTGTTATCGATACTTTTAGTTCTCAAAACTTAGAAAAAAATCTATTCTAAGATTCTAAGGAATTCTTCTCTTTAATAATTCTCCTCTATTTCATGTTGCCTATCAAATGCTGGAAGCCCTAGACTGAGCCTCTGTACCACCTTCCCATTCATGGTTTTCTTTCTCTATCACAAACTTTCTCTGTCTAGGTACCACCTTCTTTCTCATACTTTCCTTCTTTGATCTAGGAGACTCCTGATATTTAAACGTGTTCTTTGGTAATTTCATGCATGAATTCTATGTATCTATCACCCCTCTCTAACTCCCCCAAGATGCCCCCAACTTTATGCCTTCTTCATCTTTCCCTTTTATAACTCAAAAGTCCAGTGAGTGTTGCCTGTGTGCCCATGGATATGAACAGGCATCTACTAGAGTGTGAGCAACCAGCCATGTAACCAATTACAGAAACTTTTAGTACTGCTAATTGATTTTCTTTAGCCACTGGGTGTTTTTGTGTGTGTGTTCAGATGCTTGTTACATTTTCAATGGCTTATTTTGCATAATTACTCGTAGAATATCTAACATAGTTTTTTTTCTCATTTTTTTTGTAACTTTTTTCATGTTTCTCATTTTTTATTTTTATTTTGTATTTATCAAGAAAAACAGTAAATTGAATGTAAAATGATGATAAGTTAACAATAACTATAAAGAAAATAAAAATCATAAGCATGACTTACAAGGGTGATGATGCAAATAATTTGCTACACATAAAATTACTTTGTGTTCAGCTTTCCCACTGGATTTTTTTTTCCTATCCCTGTATATCCCCATTCATGGTCCCTTTCTCCTCCCTCCACAACAGGTCACCCTTTCTTTCTCCACAACTTTCCATCCCCTCCCTGGACAGTCCCATGGTCCCACTGATCCAAAAAAGCTTAGTTCAGTCTCCCCTCCTGGCAAATCTAGTTTTGTCCCCACTCCCTCAAGAGTGAGTCAGGTGTTCCTATAGGTGTAGTGGGATTCGAAGGGTCAGTCCGGGGTGTTTCTGATCCCAAGCTGTTTAGTGGTTGTGGTCTGAAGCTTGGGCATGCTTGGCTTTTTTCTTGTTTGTTTGTTTAGAGACCACTAATGAGTGAGTACATCCCCTGCTTATTTTTCTGGGTGTGTGATACCTCGCTCAGGAGGATATTCTCCAAATCAATCCATTTGCCTGCAAATTTTAGCATATCATTTTTTCTTGCTGCTGAGTAGTACTCCATTGTGTAGATGTACCATAGTTTGTTAATCCATTCTTCGTTCAGGGACATCTAGGTTGTTTCCAGGTTCTTGCTATTACAAATAATGCTGCTATGAACATAGTTGAGCTAATAACTTTGGAGTGTGACTGTGCATCTTTAGGGTATACACCCAGAAGTGGTATTGCTGGGTCCTTGGGGAGATTGATTCTCAATTTTCTGAGAAACCGCCATATTGCATTCCAAAGTGGCTGAACAAGCTTACACTTCCACCAACAATGGAGTAGTGTTCCCCTTGATCCACATCCTCTCCAACCTAGGCTGTCATCTGTGCCTTTTATCTTAGCCAATCTAACAGGTATTAGGTGGTATCTCAAAGTTGTTTTGATTTGCATTTCTCTGATGGCTAAAAATGATGAGCACTTTTTCAGGTGCCTTTCAGCCATTTGTAATTCCTCTGCTGAGAATTCCCTTTTTAGATCTGAACCCCATTTTTTGATTGGGTTATTCAAGATTTTGGGCTCTAGATTCTTGAGTTCCTTATATATCTTAGAGATCAGTCCTCTATCACTTGTAGGGTTGGTGAAAATCTTTTCCCATTCTGTAGGCTGTCATTTTGTCCTATTGACAGTGTCCTTGGCTTTACAGAAGCTTCCTAGCTTCAGGAGATCCCACTTATTGATTGTTGGTCTTAGTGTCTGTGCCACTGGTATTATATAGGAAGTGGTCGCCTGTGTCAATTCGTAGAAGTGTATTTCGCACTTTCTTTTCTATTAAGTTCAAAGTGGCTGGGTTTATGTTGAGGTCTTTGATCCACTTGGAATTGAGTTTTGACCAGGGTGACAGGCTTGGTTGGATCTATTTGCATTTTTCTACACACTTCCATCCAGCTACACTAACACCATTTGTTAAATATACTATCGTTTTTTCCATTGAATGTTTTGGACCTCTTTGTCAAAGATCAGGTGTTCATAGGTTTTGGGGTTAATGTCTGGATCCTCAGTTCTATTCCATTGGTCCACAAGTCTGTTTTTATGCCAGTACCAGGCTGTTTTTATTACTGTAGCTCTATAGTATAACTTGAAGTCAGGGATGGTGATGCTTCCTGAGGTTCTTTTGTTGAGTAAAATTGTTTTGGCAATCCTGGCTTTCCTGTTATTACAAATGAAATTGAGTATTGTTCTTTCAAGGTCCAAGAAATATTGTGTTGGGATTTTGCTGGGCAGTGCATTGAATCTGTAGATTGCCTTTGGTAGAATTGCCATTTTTACTATTATGATCCTACCAATCCAGGAACATGGGAGATCTTTCCATTTTCTAATATCCTCTTCAATTTCTTTCTTCAGTGATTTAAAATTTTTGTCAAATAGGTCTGTTACTCCTTTGGTTATAGTTATCCAAGGTATTTAACACTATTTGCAGCTATTATAAAGGGTAATGTTTCCCTTATTTCTTTTTCAGCTTTTCTATCTTTAGTGTATAGAAGGGCTATTGATTTATTTGAGTTAATCTTGGATCCTGCTACATTGCTGAAGGTGTTTATCAGCTGTTCCTTGGAAGAATTTTGTGAGTCACTTGTGTATATAATCATATCATCTGCAAATAGAGATAGTTTCACTTCTTCTTTTCCAATTTGTACCCCCTTAATCTCTTTTCGTTCCCTTACAGCTTTAGCTAAAACTTCAAGAACTATATTGAATAGAAAAGGAGAGAGAAGACATCCTTGTCTAGTTCCTGATTTTAGTGGGACTGCTTTGAGTTTTTCTTCATTAAGTTTGATACTGGCTGTCGGCTTCTTGTAAATTGCCTTTATTATATTTAGGTATTCTCCCTGTATTCCTGATCTCTCCAGGGCTTTAATCAAAAAGGAGTGTTGGATTTTGTCAAAGACTTTTTCCACATCTAAGGATATGATCATGTGATTTTGCTCCTTTAGTTTGTTTATATGATGGATAACATTTACAGTTTTTCGTATGTTAAACCAGCCCTGCATTTCTGGGATGAAGCCTACTTGGTCGTGGTGGATGATATCTTTTACACATTGTTGTATACGGTTTGCCAAAATTTTGTTGAGAATTTTCGCATCAATATTCATGAGTGAAATTGGTCTGTAATTCTCCTTCTTTGTTGTGTCTTTGAGTGGCTTAGGTATTAGGGTAATTGTGGCCTCATAAAAGGAATTTGGCAATGTTCCTTCAGTTTCTACTGTGTGAAATAGTTTGAGGAGTAACAGTAGTAATTCCTCTTTCAATGTCTGGTAGAATTCGGCACTGAAACCATCTGGACCAGGGCTTTTATTTTTGGGGAGGTTTTTAATGACAGCTTCAATTTCCTTAAGGGTTATAGGCCTGTTTATGTAATTAATCTGATCTTCATTTAATTTTGGTAGGTGGTACCTGTCCAGAAAGCTGTCCATTTCTTCTAGGTTTTCCATTTTTGTGGAATACAGATTTTCAAAATATGATCTGATAATTCTCTGTATTTCCTGGGGGTCTGTTGTTATGTCCCCCTTTTCATTTCTGATTTTGTTGATTTGAACACTCTCTCTCTGTTTTTTGATTAGTTTGGCTAAGGGCTTATCTATCTTGT
>PVIH01021523.1:0-13142 GCA_004025045.1 Sigmodon hispidus | reverse complement strand
TTTTTCAATTGTATTGATTTGAGCTCTAAGTTTGATTATTTCCTGCCATCTACTAGGTGAGTTCACTTCTAATTGTTCTAAGGCTTTCAGCTGAGCTGTTAGGTCTCTAGTGTGGGATTTTTCTAGGTTTTTCATATAGGCATATAGTGCTATGAATTTTCCTCTTAAGACTGCTTTCATTGTGTCCCACAAGTTTGGATACGTTGTGGATTCATTTTCATTAAATTCTAGGAAGACTTTGATTTCTTTCTCAATTTCTTTCTTGATCCAGAGATGGTTCAGCTGAGTGATGTTTAGTTTCCATGAGTTGGTAGGCTTTCTTTGGGTTTTGATGTTGTTGAACTCTACCTTTAGGCCCTGGTGGTCCGATATGTTACAAGGGATTATTTCCATTTTTTTGTATCTGTTGATATTTGCTTTATGACCAATTATGTGGTCAATTTTTGAGAAAGTTCCATGAGGAGCTGAGAAATATGTACATTCCTTTGCATTTGGATGGAAGCTTCTGTAGATATCTATTAAATCCATTTGCATCATAACCTCTTTTAGATTCCTTATTTCTTTGTTGAGACTCTGTCTGGTTGATCTATCCAGGGTTGAAAGTGGGGTATTGAAGTCTCCCACTATTAGGGTGTAAGAATTGATGTGAGATTTGAGCTTTAGCAGTGTATCTTTTACATAAGTAGGTGCCCTTATATTACAGGCATAAATATTCAAGATTGAAATTTCCTCTTGACCAATTTTTCCTGTGATGAATAAGTAGTGACCATCTTGGTCCCTTTTTATTGCTTTTAGCTTAAAGTCTACTTTGTTAGATATTAGGATTGCAACCCCAGCTTGTTTCTTAGGACCATTTGACTGGAAAATCTTTTCCCAACCCTTTATTCTAAGCCTGTGTCTGTCCTTGCGTTTGAGGTGTGTTTCTTGAAGGCAACAGAAGGATGGCTTCTGTTGTTGTATTCATCTTGTTAGTGTGTGACGTTTTATAGGTGAGTTGAGTCCATTGATATTAAGGAAAATTAGTGACCATTGATTGATATTTCTTGCCATTTTTGGTGGTAACTTGTTTATATTTCCTTTCTCTGGAGTATTCTTCTATGGAATTATTGATTGTTTGTGATTTTGTGGGTGTATCTGGGGTCCTTAGGTTGGAGTTTTCCCTCTAATACTCTCTGTAGTACTGGATTGGTAGATAGATATTCTTTCAGTCTGACTTTGTCATGAAATATGTTGTTTACTCCATCTATGGTGATTGTTAATTTTGCAGGGTATAGTATTCTAGTTTGGCAGCCATGCTCTTTTAGTGTCTGTATAACTTCTGACTAAGCCCTTCTAGCTTTCATTATTTCCATTGAATAGTCAGGCGTTATTCTGATGGGTCTGCCTTTATATGTAAGTTGGCCCTTTTATTTTGCAGTTCTTAAAATTTTTTCTTTGTTCTGTATGTTTTGTGGCTTGATTATAATGTGGCATGCTGACTTTTTTTGGATCATATCTATTTGGTGTTCTGTAAGCTTCTTGTATCTTTATAGGCATTTCCTTCTTCACATTAGGGAAGTTTTCTTCTATGATTTTAGTGAAAACATTATCTGTGCTTTTGAGCTGGTATTCTTCTCCTTCTTCTATTCCTATTATTCTCTAATTAAGTCTTTTCATGGTGTCCCAGATTTCTTGAACATTTTGAGTTATGGCTTTTTTAGTTTCACTATTTTCTTTGACTGATATATCTATTTGAGCTACTGAATCTTCCACTTCAGAGATTCCATCTTCCATCTCTTGAACTCTGTTTGTTATGCTTGTATCTGTGGTTCCAGCTTTTTTCTTTAGATTTTCTATTTCCATCTTTGCCTCATTTTGTGCCATTTTTATTGCTTCTATTTCAGCTTTTTGTTCCTGGCATGTTTCTTTCATAGATTTGTTCATCTCTTCCAATTTTTTGTTTGTATTTTCTTCTATTTCTTTAAAGCTATTTTTCATATCTCCTTTGAAAGCTTCAATGATCATCAAAAAGGAATTTTTGGTGATTCTTTATTCTGTTTCCTCTTCATTGCTCAGTTCAGGTCATGTATTTGTAGGATCGCCACTTTCTTCTTGAGTTACATTGTTGTCCTTTATATTATTATGTAATTTTTTGCACTGGCATCTGCCCATGGCTTCAGTGCTTCACGATTAGTTGGCTCCTGGTCAGTTGTGGCACTCGGCCTTGTGTGCCTCCTGTCACCTATGAGGAAAAGGTCTGCTCAATCACTACTTCTGCACTGTGCAAGGGACTGAATTTCAAGTCTTCAATATTTCTCTGTTTGACCAATTAGAGGCGGGGTGGCTGCTGTGCAAACTCCCTCAGCAGCAGCTTGGGGGGGGGGGGCGTGACAGGCACAGTTTATCTCAGCCTGCTCCAGGATATTCTGGGACATGCTCTGCACACCACCCGTTCCGCAACCTGAACAGGAACCGACAGGAGCTCAAGACTCCTCTCCCTGGCAGGGATACAGGCGCTGGGGCCTGCTGATCCCACCTCAGCTCTGGGCGGGGTCTGAGTCTGTCCTACAGGGTCCTGGGTCCTTATCTGATCGCTCAGTTGGAGGTGTGTAGCAGTGGGAATTTCCTTAGCAGCATCTTGGGTGACTGTGACAGGCAGAATTTATCTCTGCCTGCTCCAGAGAGCTGTGGGACACACTCTGCAGACAGCACCCGGTCTCGGAACCAGAACTGGAACTGACGGGCTCTAACATAGTTTTTTAAATAGAACATTGTGTTGAACTCTTCAGAAAATATTGTTTTATCTCTTTTGCAGGCTCTTTTCTATTTTTCAAATTCACTTTATTTCCAATTATTTTTGTTTTGCTCATCTTGGTCTTTTTAACTCAGATTAATTTTCTTCAAAAGATTTGGTGTATGTGTGCATCAGTTTATACTTACAAAATAAAAGATAGGTTATTTGAAGCAGACGTGGGTACTCTTTGTTATTTTTCCTAGCAGTCTTTTCCCACCTTAGAACCAGCAGTACCGTGCACACAGATTAGTAATAAGCATTGACTGGCTAAGCTTATACAAGCTTTTATGAAAAAAGAGCAAGATAACAATTTAGAGAACACAAAAACCTTTGCTCTTGGCTTAATGAACACAGCAGAAATCTTAGGCTCATTAAAAAGTCTTTGGAAATATTTCTTCTATTTCTATAGAAGTAGCCTCCATTCCAAGAAAGGAGATATTGCAAAGAAATTTTTTCTTCTTATTTCACATATGTAACACTCATGACCTTGGGACTCAGTCCCTCACCACACTGTGGTGATATATATTTACTAAAAATAGCCTGAAATATCAGAGGGCAGAACCAAGACATGATGGTGACTCACACCTTTAATCCCAGCACTTGGAAGGCAGAGATCCTCTGGATCTCTATGAGTTCAAAGCCAAACAAAGCCTGGCAGTGAGGCATTCACTTTAATCCTAGCTCTAGAAATGTTGAACCAGGAAGCAAAATAGCTTAGGGGGATATAAGACAGAAAAAGGTAGAAGTTGGCCCTTTTGCATGAGAGACAGTCAGTCTGAGGACTTGTGAAGACAAAACTTACTCTGTTCAGCCTGAGGAATTTGCTGGGTGAGGACTGGCTGTGGTTTGTTCCCTGTCTCTCTGATATTTCAGCTTTCCCCCTGAGTTTTATTATAATACTAAATAGAATTTATTTAATACCACACCTATCCTGAAGGAAATTTCTTTGGATCAGGAAACCAGCCTGAAACCAAACTCATTCCGCCTTCTGAACTTTCTTCTACAGCTCTCATCCTTTTTTTAGTCTCCTTCTTTCTTCCAGTTTGACTTGCTACGTCCTTTAAAAGCAGAGACTAGCTTATAAAACATTAAGGAATTACTAGATCACAAGTATAAGAAAGGGGCCTAGAGAATTGCTCTAATATGAGTATTGCTTCTGGCTAATGACATGTTCCCATTGGTCAAGAGTATTGCAAATTTTGACATATTTATGAACCATAGAGGAGACACACCAGCTCATATCTTAAACAAGGACTGCCAGTACTTCCTGCAATAAACTAAGAATGACTTGGAAATAAAATGGCCTGTGTATAATTATAACCTTGTTCACTATTGGATTATCCAGAGAAACCTAAAAGTTTAACTTGGTTTCCTGTGGTCTAATACTTAAACAGCCCCAGACACCAATGTGAATCCTTTCTGGAAGTAAATACACATGGCCCATAACTTACGATTTTTCAGTTTGATGATGATGATAATGTGACACATATTCAGAGGAAACATCACTTTGAATTCTTATCTTTTCCTGTGCTAATGAGCCATACTATAATACTCTTTTAAAGTGCTGAGCAGTGTCATAAGCTGCAGCCAGCAATGAGACATAGTAAGCAGCAGATGTTCTACAGTGCACTGAAGAGCCAAATAATATATGTGGTAGTCAGTATTGAAAAGTTTCTGTACCCCGATATTGGGTTTCTCCACCAATGCAATCTGAGCAAAGCATTCACTGATGGTCTCAGAGGACAAGAGGAAACTAGGTGGCACATCTATGGGCTGTGTCTTAAATACCCTGTAGGCATGGTCTTTGAGCAGCTTCATAAGAGGAGTTGTTGGTTGGTGAGCTGAAGGTGAGGGTTTGGATTGGGGCCTGAGCTGGAGATCCCCAGCAAGTATTACTTGCTGTGATAAATATGTGTAAGAGAGAAACTTAAAAGTAAGAAAAGTGCTGGCTATGCTAGTGATGCATAATTATAATCCTAGTACTTGAGAGGCTGAGGAGGATAACAAACTAAGAGCCAGCTTGGGCTATGTGGTAAAATTCTATCTCAAATAAATAAATAAACAGAGGAAATGCTTATTTGAGTTTACAGCTTTGGGGGTTACAGGTCACAGTTTGCTGGCTCTAGTGTTTCTGGATCTATTGTAAAGCAGAACATCATGTAGGAAGGATGTGGTAGAACATGGATGCTCACCTTAGGGCAATAAGAAAGCAGAGACAACCAAAGAGAGCCCCAAGACACTATATAGCTCCACCAATACATTCCAATTAATCTGGTTTTTTTTAACCTTAGATGCATAACCTACTGATGTCAAAGTTGCCATGGTACAATCAACTCTTTCTTTTAATATTTATTTTTACTTTATGTGAACCAGTGCTTTGCCTGCATACATAACTGTGTAGGGTGTCAGATCTTGGAATTACAGACAGTGGCTAGCTACCATGTGGATGCTGGGAATCGAACTCAAGTCCTACAGAAGAACAGTCAGTGCTCCTAACCACTTGAGCCATCTCTCCAGCCCAGTACAATCAACTCTTAATGGATGAATACACCAGCTACAAACCAAGCCTTCCTTCAATTCAACCAAGAAGCTTTTGTGTGTGGTGAATATAAAATATATCACCACACTTGTGTGTGGAGGCTAACTTTATAGCCAAACCATTACAAGTATTTGATAAGTTACATGCATTTGAACTTGCGATGCTTTCAGCGTACGAGAGATTTATGAGAGGGCATATTTCTATTATGAATTAAGGAGCTACTCTATCTTTAATGCATTTTCACTTAAAATACTAGTAAACAGATAATCAGTTACTCACAAATTAATTTCCATGAGCAAAAAGCAGACTCTTGGAAACAGATAGTGAATTACCAAAAGCAGGCTTAAAAACACTAGGCTGACCATTTAAAAGGAAAAGAACAAGATTTCATGTACCTTCAGAAAACAGGAGACTATAAAAAGCAATGGCTGATATGGTTCTAGATATAAAGGATGTAGCAGCCTTTTTATCTGGAGAGTCTAACAGGAAATGTAATAGACCCTTGGGTCTTGGAATATGATAGCTAACAGAGACTTGACAGACTCTCAACTTTTACTATATTCTAAGGTACTATTCTTCTAACTTCTCTAACAAAAACCACCACAGATTGGGTGGTGTAATGTAAGAAATAGGAAAGAACACATTGTTTTTCTTATTCTCATGTGTCCAACAAAACACAGAAAACTTTTGCTACAGGATTTTCTTCACATACTAAGCAGCTCTCCAGAAGATATCAGCTGGGTACCTTACAACTTAACTCTGACACTACCTATCAGAATAGAGGTGAATTCCACAGATTAAATGCTCAGTTCCATGATCATAAGGACAACATTGAAGTTGAGCATTGAACATTTTTTCTGCATTATAAAGTGAAAATGTTAATTTTGGAGTCCTGATATTTTAATACTTGCTCTTAGCCAAGAGTAATGAACTCCTGATATTTTAATAAATTGATGATAATAATTTTGCTGAATATTTTAACTTTATTATGCCCTAGTATCTTCTTAGTTAGGGTTTTTTTTATTGCTTTCTATATATTCTATATTTTTTCTATATAAAGAGACAGCTATTACATAAATTCTATTTGGTATTATAATAAGAACACAGAACTTACTTCTTCAGGATTCCAGCAGATACTGAAGACCAGCTGAGACATCTAGCTTGGTGTACTGAATAACCTAGGTTTCTACAACTTTTATTTGGTTACAGCTATTGATGGATGAACTTTAATTTTGTTGGATCACAGCCTATAATCCATTCTAATAAATCTCCTAAACACTTTTCCTGCTTTCATTTTACTAGTTCTGTTTCTCTAGAGAACCCTGACTAACACAGTGGCAATATGTACACTTTAGATTGCAAATCTTTCACAATTATTGAAATAAACCAAATTTTCTGCTACATCTTCATCTTTGAGGGTAGCCTCACCATCAGCCCACCTGGGACTATTCCAGAAATTATGCAGGTGGCAGAAAACATAAGCATTTGTCTTTTGTGCCTGATAATGTCACTCATACTGGTTGACTGCTCATATTTCCCATTTTTCTGAGTTCCTTCAGGGCAGGAATAGTTCTGTTTATTCCTGATGTACATAATGGATATACAAATGAACAAATAAAAGAGCCTGTGCGAGGTTAGGAGACTAATGTCAAGGAGATGGCTTACAAAGGCCTGGGGAGGATAAGGGATACAGTGTTCTGGACTAGGCTTAGATGTTCAGTGGTAATCTCACTAAAAAGAGTTCTGGATAGTTTGACTCTGCTGTTTTCATCTTATAGTGAAACATAAAAAAATACTTAAACCTTTTCTAAACCTAACATGACAGTGTCTATCTAGGACATAATTTCTAGAGAAAATTATACTCAACAAGTGTCATATTTTATTTTTAAAATACTTTATTACGAGCCTCTGGAGAGTCCCAGCAGAAGAGATAAGTTATACTCCTTCCAGCCGGTCAGCCAGACCAACTAGGACAGTCCCCAGGTCTAAGCAACAGGACACAAAATGTGCCCACCTAACCCATCTCTGCCTTAGCTGCAGGCAAGCAAGCAAAACCCCTGCCTACTAACCTGACTATATTTATTCACCATCTCCCATAAGACTTTCTACCCTATAAGCCTCGATTAACTTACCAAAATTACTCATCCCCCAAACTTCAGCTGCTTCTTGAGACACAGCCTCTGGAGAGCCCCAGAAGAAGTGATGAGTTACCATCCTCCCAGTCAGCCAGCCACGACAGCTAGAACAGCCCCCAGGTCTGGACAGTTGCACCAAGAGCACCTAGGAGACCAAAAACAGCTAGCTGAAATATAGATGACATTTACACCAATTAGCAGAAGAGATGGGTGGATGACAGTGTAAAAATTCAATCAACAACATGAAGAACAAACTGGAACTACTAGGACCTAGTGGTTCAACAACAGTGAAACCTGAACATTGCAATATAGAAGAAGCAGAGGAAAATAACCTTAAAAATATCTGTATAAAAATGATAGAAGCCTTTAAAGAGGAAATTAAAGAAGAAAAAAAAAACTCCCTTAAAAAAATAGGGAAAAAGACAAGCAAAAACTTTCAGGAAAACAATAAATTTCTTTTTTTTCTTCTTTATTATTATTATTATGAACAAAGAAGTCATGCTTTCTATCCCTGTATATCATTATTCAAGGTCCCTTCCCCCTCCCGCCACATCAGATCATTTTTTCTTCTCCACCACACCCCATCCCCTCCCTGGGCAGGCAGCAGATAATCCCATGGTCCCACTGACCCAATATTGCTTAGTTCAGTCTCCACTCCTGGCAGATCCAGTTTTGTCCCCCCCTCCCTCAAGAGTGAGTCAGGTGTTCCTCTAGGTGGAGTGGGATCCGAAGAGTCAGTCCAGGGTGTTTCTGATCCCAATCTGTTCAGTGGTTGTGGCTGCTTGGGCATGCTTGGCTTTTTTCTTGTTTGTTTGTTTAGAGACCACTAATGAGTGAGTACATCCCCTGCTTATATCTCTGATATAAGTTTGTGATACCTCGTCCATAAATTTCTTAAAGAAAGATTAGAGAACCAAGAAAAAGCAAACAACCAGGTGATGGAAAACAAAAAAGACTTAAAAAAAACAAAAAGAAAACATTAAAGAAGATGCAAATTTAGGGAACACTGAAAATAGAAAATCTGAAGAAATGAACCAGAACTACAGATACAAGCATAACCAACAGAATGCAAGAGATGAAAGAAAGAATATCTGGTGTTGAAGATTCAACAGTGGAAATAGGTACATCAATCAAAGAAAACATTAAAACCAAAAAAGTAATAACACAAAATGTCCAGGAAATCTGAGACACTGTGAAAAGACTACAGCTAAGAATAATAGGAATAGAAGAAGGAGAATATCAGCTCAAAAGCACAGAAAATATAT
The DNA here is from genome assembly GCA_004025045.1 of Sigmodon hispidus. Lineage (NCBI taxonomy): Eukaryota > Metazoa > Chordata > Mammalia > Rodentia > Cricetidae > Sigmodon > Sigmodon hispidus. Next base: position 4,430 of record PVIH01021523.1, on the reverse strand, counting down.
TCAACAAAATCATAGAAGAAAACTTTCCCAACCTAGAAAAAGAAATGCCTATGAAGATTACAGAACACCAAATAGACTAGACCTTTGTAGTAGGAAGTCAGATGTTACCCACAGAAGCATTTGTGACCTCAAGAGTCTGGACCCCAATGGGGCATGGTCAGAGTTGGTTGAAGACTTGAGAACCAGACTCCCTTGCTTCCTTTGGTTCCTGTGTTCTCCTCCAGGAGGAAGCTGACTGTCCTGTTTTCTCCTAGAATTGCTTCTAGTGTTTGTAAGTCCATTCTCTCTCTTTAATAAATATTAACTCATAGTATATCACTTAATCAGATGTGATTAGTAACAGCTATAGACCTCCCCAAAAGTCTTCTCACCACATAATAATCAAAACACTAAACATACAGAGTAAATAAAAAGTTTTAAGAGCTGCAAAGGGAAAAGGCCAAGTAACTTATAAAGGCAGACCTATCAGAATAACACCTGACTTCTCAATGGAGACTATGAAAGCTAGAAGCAGATATGTTATAAGGGCACTAAGAGACCACAAATGCCAGCCAAAACTACTATACCCAGCAATTACCATAGACAAAGTAAACAAGATATTCCATGACTAAACCAGATTTAAACAATACCTATCCACAAATCCAGCCCTACAGAAAGTACTAGAAGGAAGACTCCCACCTAATGAAGCTGGAAACACCCATGAAGCCACAAAGAATAGATAACCCCACAGAAGCAAACCCCAGAGAAGGGAAACACACACACACAACCACCAAAAATAACAGGAATTAATAATCACTTTTCATTGATATCCCTTAATAAGAATGGACCCAACTCACCTATAAAAAGACAAAGGCTAACACAATGGATATGAAAACAGGATTCATCCTTTTTCTGCCTACAAGAAACACACCTCCACTTCAAAGGCAGACACAGGCTCAGCGTACAGGGTTGGGAAAAGACTTTCCAATCAAATAGGCTCAAGAAACAAGCTGGTATAGCTATCCAAATAGCTAACAAAATAGTTTTCAAACTAAGTTCAGTCAAAAGAGATCAGGAAAGACATTACATATTCATCTCAGAAAAAAAATCCATCAAGAAGAAATCTCAATCCTGAACATTTACGCTCCCAATACAAGGGCACCCACATATGTGAAAGAAATATTACTAAAGCTTAATCATTACATCAAACTACACACACGAATAGTGGGAAATTTTAATATCCCACTCTCACCAATAGAAAGGTCTTTCAGACAGAAACTGAACAGAGAAATAAGAACGCTAACAGATATTATAACTCAAATGAACTTAACAGATATGTACAGAACATTCTACCTAAATAATAAAGAACATACCTTCTGCTCAGCACCCTATGGAACTTTCACTAAAATTGACCACCTATTCAGTCATAAAACAAATATGAGTAGATAAAAAAATAAGAAAGACCCCTTGTATCAAATCAGACTACCATGGACTAAAGCTAAAGTTCAACAATGACACAAATCACAGAAAGCCTACAAACTCATAGAAACTGAACATCTCTCAATTGAACCACCTCTGGGCCAAGGAAAAAGTAAAGAAAGAAATTATAGACTTCCTAGAATTTAATGAAAATCAATCCACAACATACCCAGACTTATGGGACACAATGAAAGCAGTGCTAAGAGGAAAGGTTATATCACTAGGTGCCTATATAAAAGACTGAAGAATTCTCACATAAGAGACTTAACAGCACTGCTGAACAGCTCTAGAACAAATTCATCCAGAAGGAGTAGATGGCAGGAAATAATTAAAATTGGCAGAAATCAATAAAATTGATACAAAGCAAACAATACAAAGAGTCACTGAAACAAAAAGTTGGTTCTTTGAGAAAGTCAGCATGATAGACAAATCCTTATTCAAACTAACTAAAGGGCAGAGAGAGAATATCCATATTAACAAAATTAGAAATGAAAATGAGGACATAACAATAGATACTGAAGAAATCCAGTCATAAGTCAAAAATCTGTATCCCACAAAATTGTAAAACCTAAAAAAAAAAAAATGGACAGCTTTCTGGACAGGTACTACTTACCAAAATTAAATATTGTCCAGATAAAATGACCTAAATAGACCTATAACCCCCAAGAAAACTAAAGCTATGATTAAAAGTTTCCTAAGCAAAAAGATCCCAGGGCCAGATGGTTTCAGCTCAGAATTCTTTCAGAGTTTCAAGGAAGAACTAATACCAATGCTCCTCAAAATGTTCCTTAAAATAGAAACTGAAGAAACATTGGCAAACCCCTTTTATGAGGCTACAGTTACACTGATACCCAAGCCACTCAAAGATGCAACAAAGAAAGATAATTACAAACCAATCTCCCTCATAAACATTGATGAAAAATAATAAAATACTGGCAAACTGAAGTAAAAAACATAAAAAATATTCTCACCAGAATCAAGTAGGCTCCATTCCGGATATGCATGGATGGTTCAAGATACTAAAAAAATTGTCAATATCACCCATCCTATAAACAACCTGAAAGAAAAAAAAAAGATCATTTCTTTAGATGCTGGAAAAGGCTTTGACAAAAATCCAACATCCCTTCATGAAAAAAGCCTGGAGAGATTAGGAATACAGGAAAAATACCTAAACATAATAGAGGCAATTTACAGCAAGCCAGCAGCTATCATTAAACTAAATAGAGAGAAACTCAAAGCAATCCCACTAAAGTCAGAAACAAGACAAAGCTGCCCATTCTCTCCATATTTATTCAATATAGTTCTCAAAGTTTTAGCTAGAGCAATAAGACAACAAAAGAAGATAAAAGGCATACAAATTGGAAGATAGGAAGTCAAACTATTATTATTTTCAGATGATATAATAGCATATATAATTGACCTCCAAAATAGTACAAGGGAACTCCTACAGCTGATAAACACTTTCAGCAAGGTAGTAGGATACAAGATCCACTCAAAGAAAAAATCATAGCCTACTTATACAAAAATGATAAAGCTGAAAAGGAAATATCACTCTTTACAATAGTTGCAAATGACACCAAATATCTTGGGGTAACTCTAATCAAAGAAGTGAAAGACCTGAATGACAAATACTTTAAGTTATTGAAGAAAGAAACTAAAGAAGATATTAGAAAATGAAAAGATCATCCATGCTTTTGTATAGGTAGGATCAAGCATAGTAAAAATGGCAATTTTACCAAAATCAAAAGATCCAATGCAATCCCCATTAAAATCCCAACACAAATCTTCACAGACCTCAAAAGAACAATACTCAACTTTATATGGAATAACAAAAAAATCAGAATTGCCCCCCAAACTCCTGTTCAATAATAGAACTTAGAGAGACATCACCATCCCTTATGTCAAGCTATACTGGAGAGCTACAGTAATAAAAACAGCTTGGTACTGGCATAAAAACAGACTTGTGGATCAATGGAAGACATCTACATTATTCACTCACCTATGAACACTTGATTTTTGACAAAGAGGCCAAGAATATACAATGGAAAGGAGATAGCATCTTCAACAAATGGTGCTGATATAATTGGGTGATGGCATGTAGAAAAATGCAAATAGATCTGTAGCGGGAAATTATGGATTGTACAGGTGTGGGAGGGGTGGAAGCAGAGGGCAGAGAGAGAGGCGGGTCTTCTGGTCCCTGGGCGTGGTGAGGCTGCGGGTCCGTACGGGTCGGTACGGCGGCTTGGCGCGTTGCTAAAACTTCCTTTTGTAAGTGATTCTAACAAAATAAACCTTATTTAAAACATACCTCTTGGTGGCGGGTTTTTACCGTGATAATTGGCGCCTGAATGCGGAGCTAATTCCACAAACCTGCCGGGTTCGCGCCCGCGGACAGAGCTGGTCTGACCACCCCACCGAATTCAGCGCCCGCGCATGCTGCATGCTTTGGCCCCCATCTGCGTGCACAAGTATTCGGTACAGCAGCCAGGAAGGAATCTGCCTGCGGAAGAACTCCTGAGGCCCAGTTCTGATGGTGCACACCTGGTAAGATTTGTTGAAACATTTAACAGAGACCCTCTCAGCTGAATCACCACCCCGTTTCAAGCACCATTGCTGCTGCACTACGACACCTGCTGACCGTAAGTACTCATTACATCTGAGTAAGGCAATTTTTTTTTTCTTCTAAAATGTCCGATCAGATAAATGTTCACAATTTTACTCACTTTTTCACAATGGGGATAGAGGATTATTTCCAGGATTATGCATTTGGAGATTATCTCCACCCAGGAGTCCTTTTGCTTTTCTGTGTGATAATATATTTCTTACCTACTTATTTTAAGGGATCTCAGCATAGAGAGTATGAAGCTAAGATGTCTGGCATGGATGAACGTATTAAGACATTCCAGAAACTCATTGTTTCCATGGAAGAGAGGTCTACTTTGATCACAGAGGAATTTAGAGCTCACATTGAT
>PVIH01021522.1:0-29537 GCA_004025045.1 Sigmodon hispidus | reverse complement strand
AAAGAGAATTTGGAGGGAAAGATGAACACAGAGAAAATATGGGTGTAGCAATCTTATTTGTATTTCTTCCCTTGATGAGCCATGCTTATCATTCTTGTCCTCTGTATAGTTATTGTTAACTCTTCCACATTTTAAATTCTTTTTACTGTGTTTTTTTTTGATAAATACAAAATAAAGAAGGAAAGAACAATAAAAAAAAAAGCAGAGGCCTAAATGTAGAACCATCCACACATGAAAGTTATTCATGTTAATTAAAAACCACAAGACTCAACACACAAGATATAATAGAAAAACATCACTTGTAGAACATACTATTTGTGTAGCTAAGGTACCTAATTAGAACACTATGACGGACAGAGAAAATGATAGAGGATTAAAGAGGGTGTCCTCAATGCAGATCATTGTTTTAAAAACATCTTATTCTTGTTGATAATAGAGGCTTTGTCAAAGCACACATCTATAGGTAGACATCATTAAAATTGTTAGATCACAATTAAAAAAAATCTATGGTATACAAAAGAAAAAGATAGAGTAAGAAGGGGTGGTTGGCAAAGAAAAAAAATTATAAACATAGCTGAAGATAGAGATTTAGTGAAAATTGGTGCTGGCCTTCTGACCAGCACTCAGAAAGTTAATTTTTATAAATCACGAGTAAGAAAAAAAGTTCTGAATTCTCAGGGGAGAAGATGCATTCCCTTTGCTTGGCAGAATTACAAAGACTACTTGATGCAAAGCCACAAGTCAAGAGCTGGCTAAGGAGTCTGTGATGACTTCATGGTCCATAAATTCTCAGAAGCCAGAGACCATAGCAGATCACGATATGTGCATCAGGCCAATAGGTGGGTGGCACTGAAGCGAAAGACTCTCTTTTGGGATGTGATAGAGAGGAGTTTTCAGCCCATTTTTAAGATCCATTGCCTGCTGTGTGGGCAGAAAAGAAAAAAGAGCATTCATGAATGAAAAATTACCTGGGCTCAGCCTCAGAGAAGTTCAGGTTTAGTTCAGATATTGGAATACCAAACAGAAGTTGATTATTTAATCTGAACCAGGGACAACTGAAGCTGAAAGATCCCAAAGGTGAGTAAGAAGATTTGATACTTCAGAGCCTGAATGACCAAGGAAATTGGGGCATCTTCCAGTGCATACAGTGTCACTGTGTATACGAAGAAGAAAATGATGTTATGCAACTCAATAAGTTTCTTAAAACATCTCTTCTGGCTTACTGCCTTGTGCTCTAGACATTTGAAGTTGCCTGGGTAAAGAAACGACTTCTCTTTGCTACACAATTTTTGAAATTTAGTTTCCTGATGTTATTTACTAAAGAGTAATTAAATGTTTCTTACCAAGAAATATTTTTCTAATGAATACAGCTTAGACAGTTGTTGAGAAGGTGACGCTGAAATTCCTACTTCTCTGTTTTACTGTACCATGTAATGAAAAGATGGTGTTTTCCTGCCATGGTCAGCATAGAGAATGTAATTCAGTTGAAACAATTCAATCTGAGGGGAAAAATCTGGGTCTTTAGTGGATACATAGGAGTGGACATAATAACAAATTTGCCATGCAAAAATTACTAGCAGAGTTAAGCCTCAGAATATATATATTCTTATATATATATATATATAAAACTGAAAGTGGTATATCACTGATGGAAGCTCTACAGTCTTACCTCCAAGTGGAAGATGTATATGGGAGAAACCTATGGACCACATATAGCCTAGAATATGGTAAACTGAAAAACGTTGACCCTGACTCAACTATGTGAAAAAAGAACCTGCTTTGACAAATTTTTCTCTGACTTCTTAATATGTATATACCCCTTCCCTATCCTTTGCATGTTCCCTACACACAAACTACCCAAATAACAAGTATTTAAGGCACAATATAACAAATTATAGTGAAAAGTAAGTGTTTGAAACATTGGCATTCATAGAATATTGGGAGATATGAATTTAAAACTGCAAAATGGAGGCCATGAGAAATAGTTGCTCTTTCAGAAGACCTTCAATCAAAAGTATTCCCAATAACAAGAGATCCTTAAAAAGAAAATTTTAAATATAAACAAATATAATTTCAGTTGTAAGTGAATAAAAACAAAAACAAAGTCTGAAAATATCAGTAATAAAATAGATAAAAAATATAAGAAACAACAGAAATTTGAGGTCAGATTATAAATAAATGAACTCAAATAAAAGTTTTCAGTATGACACATACAAAGCTGATATGGTCATATTTACAATCAAGTATCAAGTCATCAGAGTGTGACAGTTGTAAACCTGTACCTTCTTAGCAAACAACTGTTGGACATGCAGAAATAGAAAGTTAGGAAATAAAAAATGATTTAGAAGCTTAGAGCAAAAAAACTCATTACCTGAGTAATTTCAATAACTCCACATGGCTTCACTGGTCCATAGTTTAACTTGTTGAGATGCACAGCAGAAGATACTCTCTTCTGAGATAGAGATTACAGTGAGCAGGAGATTGACATTTCCATTACAATGCAAGATATTCTGTGAAATATCCTCCTCTCATACATAGTACCTCAACATCCCAGTTCTCCCCATGACTATCTTCAGACACCACAGGTCTCCTAAAGAATGGACATTCCCCTACAGTTGCCAAGCATGTGCTACAGTTCTTGTTTCTTCATCTCCATCATTGTTCATGATTGGAGGTATACTTCAAATAAGCATCTTGTGATCAGAAATGTTGGCATCTCAAACTGCCACAGTACAGATAAATTTGCTACCACTTAGAGAAATGCAAACTGCAGTAGATCTTCTTAAAATCTCATTGTAAACAGTCTGATTATATATATATATATATATGTATGTATATATATGTATGTATATGTATATATTGCATGTATCATAGAAGTCAAAATTCTAAGTGCTAAAATTAATAGAATTGTAATAATTGATTCAGGATTTGTTGTTAATGACAGAGTGAAGAATATTAACTTACAAACAAGATGTTCTGAGAAGATTATATCTGAACTATCAAATAATTTAGATTTTTATTCTGTTTCTCTAATATCTTCCATTCTCCTGTCTGGAGTAGAATTATTACCTTGTCTAAAACTTAGATCTTACATTTATAAATAGTAATATCAATACTTCACTGCTCCAAATTATTTAAATAAAGCAAGTGCAATGAAATGTTCAGTATACAAGGCATTTAAGTCAATGCTGAGTTGCTACATGTTTTACTCAGGGTTCCTACTGCTGTGATAAAGCACACCATGACACCTTTGTCAGGAAAGCTTCCATTTCAGGTTACCGTTTCACATCACAGTTTAGCATTGAAGAAAATCAGGGCAAGAACTCATGGCAGAAAACTCATGGTGAGAGGTGATGCAGAGGCCATGGAGAAGTGTTGATTTAGTGTGATATTTGGGATTGTTAGTATTATGTTTGTTATGGCCAAGCATTTTATTCAGTCCTCTGTAATTTTCTCCTCCCAGTAATCACACATGTATATAACATTCAATCCTTTATAATGAATGACAGCTGAAGTTTTCCTGAAGTCAATTAGGGCAGTGGATGTTAATCCTAACCGTATTGTAATTATCAGGTTTGGTATAGAAGACTGACTTTCTGTATGTCTTTGATAACACCATGTTGTTAAGAGAATTATGGAGACATTCAGATGTCAAGAACATGTATAATGTTTCTTGAAATTGTGATTGCCCATACCTGCCAGTAGCAATGTCATAGCCCATAGTCTCATAGATGGAAAGACACAAATGGATCCAAAAGTTCTAGTGAGCTTGGGAGAAGAAGGTGTCTTTCTGATAAAAAAGTAAATACTGGCTATTGTCTTCATTCAGTCTTGCAGAAGACTCAGTTAAGTCATACTAAACTCCGAGACAAGCTAAATTGTGTTATGGTTCATAATTTTTTTTTAAAAAAAGTAAATGATCAGCAACAACAACAACAACAACAAAGAAGAAGAAGAAGAAGCTAAATATGGTTGGGTGTGGTGGTGCATGCCTTTAATCTCAACACTCAGGAGGCAGAAGCAGGCATCTCTGTTAGTCCAAAGATATTCTCGTCTACAGAGCAAGTTCCAGGACAGATAGCAATGTTACACAAGGAAATCCTGTCTTAAAATGAACAATAATACTTAATATGGAAACTAATACTAACTTTAGATGCAATGAACATTGGCATGTCTTCTCAGACACAGTATTATATATTAATGCTAAACAAAAGGATTCATCTGTATGATACATTTAAAAGAGCCTAAACAAGTTATTTGTCAACAGTATTTATGATGAAAAGGATTCTTTAATAAATATGTTGCTAAGGGTAAATATAACTGTCAACATAAAGCAAATATGACAGAGTTTATACTTAGACAAATATCAGAAACCCTAGCCTAAATATGTGAAATCAGTTTGTTCCAACACAGAGGACAAGTCATCTCACATTGCTTCTACAGTTATATAGCAAAACAAAGCCATATGAATTGCATTTATCATGAAGTTATAGAGGTACAACAATGCAGATGGAAATGTATCTTGCTTGAAGATACTATGTAATGGCATTCTCAATTCTGGAATTGCTTGATGCTAGAAATCTAAGTAGAATAGGTATTCTGTCAGATATAAAAGGCACTGAAGGACTATAAGGGAGTATTGAAAGTAGTCAAAGATAACCTTGCCTGGATCTGAAACTTCTTGCTTCCACAATCATAAACTTCAAGTCATCCCATTGTTCTTGAGGAGTTTTTAACATACTGTGGTTTGTTTTCTAAGGATTTTTAGTTTACAACACATTCAGGAACACACTTCCAAATAAAGGCCATATTTGAAAAGTCTATGTTTAATGTCACACGCAAGAGCCTAAAAAAAATAGGATGTTGAATGCTACTGATTTTGTGTAACAATGTTGTAAACATCCTAGATATTTAGGCTGAAAGAGTAAAAGTCCAAATCAAGAGAAAAAAATGACAATTGCTACCATATCTGATGACAGAATACTTATATCTCAAAAAAACCCCAAACTATTTACCAGAAGCTATTAATATCCATAAGTTCAGTAGGGTTATGGGTAAAGAAAATAGTGTGTATGTGGCCTCTCTGTCTCTATGAGTTAATATGGTCACTTTGTCGAATAAAAAGTTTTATATATATATATGTAGGCATCTCTGGGGATGCTTGGGAGCAAGAAAAAAGCTTAGCCAAAATGTATGCTACTATTGTAGAACAATTGTGATTATGAGAAAATATACAATTTTGTGAGTGTTTCAAAAGAAGCTAGTTGTTCTCTCAAGTTAGAAGATGACTAAGTTTTTCTGTAATGCTAAATATTAAATATGCTTGACTTTATATGGTGACCTGTCTACCAACATTCACATATTCTGTTTTTAAATTTTTAGATGTATTTATTATATGTTTGCATTAGAGTGTTTTAACTGAATGAACATATGTTCATACAAGCATGGCTCATGTTTGTAGCTATCATAAAAAGATATTAGATGTCTTAAAACTGGTGTTATAGATGGTATGAACCACCATATGGGAACAAGAATAATTGCTCTTATCTACTAAAAATTATTTTCAGTCTCAAAACTATTAGTCGTAGTATTATTTATATAAAAGCAGCCATAAAACTTCAAAATTTTATCAAAATGGCTTTGTTTATATATTAAATGCAACCTGGGCTGGATTGACATCAGAAGCCACATACAATGATCATAGAGTTTCATACCATGACCGTAGGATTTCTAAGCTTTGAAGATGTCCAAGGATTCATAATAAGAACATCAGGCACATTCTAGAACTGAAGTCACAGGTGGCAGGAAGCCATTAATATGAGCATTAGACACAAAACTCAGAACCTGTGAAAGGGCAACAAGCATCTCCCATCATTATGCCATCTCGTAGGTTCTGAGATTAGTATTTTCTATATGAAATATCCATTATATGCAAATAGAAAATTATTTTGCCTTTTTGTTACAGATGGTTTTATTTCTTATTTTCCATGACTGTGTTTCTTATTGACATTCAACTATAGTAGGTATATAAGTTAAACAAGTTATATGAAAATTAATTTTGACTCGTGATTTTAAAATTTCTATTTCATGATTAATTGCCTATAGTTCTTTTGGGTCTGTAGTGAGTACACTTCTGCAGGGGTACATAATGTCACAAGACTACTCAATAGAAAACAAGAAAATAAGCCAGGGAAACACTGGTAATCCACAATTCCCTCAAGGATATTCTTGAAAGAATGAAAATCCTCTTCCTTAACCACACTTCTTATAGTTCCCAAAAGTGTCATTCTGTAGGCCACATCATTCAAAAATAGCACTTTGAGGGGACATTTAATACCCAGGCAATAACACTGTTACTAACAGAAAATAATGAGTTTTTTAGACAAGGGTCACATTCCACCCATCTGAAGCAATGTGGTACCCTATGTTAGCAAAAGTCCAACAGCTGCTGGAAACTGCTTGGAAAACTGAGTGAGTTTTCTTGGATCTTCTTTTGTATTGTGAAAATCTGTTTCAGGAATGAAGTCTCTTCACATTAGAAAATTTCAGCTCTTTTTATTCTCATACCTTCAATTTCTTATATGCTTTCCCAACTTCCCTTATAACCTATTGAATACCCACAATTTATCATCCCTATCTTCTCTTAACTGGCATGGGAGCTATCTGAATTGTTTATACTGACATTGAACACTGGCCACTATTTCAGAGCAAAGAATTCAAAATTTGGACCTGTTCTGATGAAATGTCATACCTCCTACCCCTGAGCAAGACTGTGGATCCTGCTGCACCTTGTAGAGAAGGAATTTGTTTGTTATTCCTACAAGCCAAGGTCAGCACGCCACTTCTATTACAAACTTGCAAATTCAAAGGAATGCATGAGTTTTATAGAGTTTTATAGAAGAACACAGATGTTTCCTCTCAGAGACTTCAGTTACATTCCTTCCCAGTAGGAGTTCTGACCTTGACAAGGGGAGTCTGCCCTCATTGGAATTGGAACATTCTTTGAAGATCTGTCATGCAGAAGCTTAATTCTGAACCTGGTCATCATCTTTCTCTGCCCTATAGCTGCAGGAGACAAAATGTTTATGAGTTCTAAAGAAGGCTTTCACATCTAGTCTTTAATTATTTATTAATTATCCTTAACCATTCATTATATTTTCCCAAGAAGTTCATGAAAGTGCTCTAGGGATAGGCCATCCGATTCAGAAATCATTAATATTTTTGAATAAAAATGATGTGCTTGCCACATTGTGTCTTTCTACAGTTACTTTTTTTTCATCCAAGTTCTCCATGGGTGGGATATATAACAATTGTAATGTCATACAGGGCTATCTGTGTTCAGCAATGACCAGGTAAAATGCTCTTAACATCTGGGCAGCTCCAGAGCCAGCTTCAAAGTCACAGCATGATGCCTACATTCCCTGTCATTATCATTACAAACAACTGCACATTACTATCTGGATAAAACTGACTTGCTGAAAATTTATACAGGAATACCTACCAGTAAAGGAAAAGGATTGTGTTTGAAGTAAAGAAAAATGTACCTTAGATGCAGTAACAAGGAAGCCTTCTGAAACTGGAATGGCTCCTATCTTTTATCAGAAGAGTATAGAAAAACATATTTCATTTTCCAACTATTAAGTTTAGGTCCACCATATGAAGAATGTTTGAAACTGTATGAAACAATATGTAAAAAATATCATCCACCAAGACCAAGTAGGCTTCATCCAATAAATGCAGGGTTGGTTTAACATATGAAAAACCACAAACATTATCCATCATTTAAACAAACTAAAGGAACAAAACAACATGATCATATCCTTAGATGCTGAATAAGCCTTTGACAAAATCAAACACACCTTTATGATAAAAGCTCTGGAGGGATCAGGAATACAAGGACCATATCTCAATATAATAAAGGCAATTTAGAAGAAGCCTACAGACAGTATCAAACTTAATGGAGAAAAACTCAAAGCAATCCCACTAGAATCAGGAACTAGACAGGGATGTCCTTTCTCCCCTTATCTATTCAGTATAGTTCTCGAAGTTTTAGCTAAAGCAATAAGAGAACGAAAGGAGATCAAGGGGATACAAATTGGAAAAGAAGAAGTGAAGCTATCTTTATTTGCAGATGATATTATTTGCAGTGATCCACAAAATTCTTCCAGCAATGTAGCAGGATACAAGATTAACTCAAAAAAAAAAAATGAGTAGCCCTCCTATACACTACAGATAAAAGGGTTGAAAAAGAAATAAAGGAAACATCACCCTTTATAATAGCTGCAAATAACATTAAATACCTTGGAGCAATATGATCAAAGAAGTAACAGATCTATTTGACAAAAATTTTAAATCATTGAAGAAAGAAATTGAAGATGGTATCAGAAAATGGAAAGCTTTCCCATGTTCCTGGACAGGTAGGATCAACATAGTAAAAATGGCAAATCTACCAAAGGCAATCTACAGATTCAATGCACTGCCCATCAAAATCCCAACACAATATTTTTTGGACCTTGAAAGAACAATACTCAATTTCATTTGGAATAACAGGAAAGCCAGGATTGCCAAAACAATTTTGCTCAACAAAAGAACCTCAGGAGGCATCACCATTCCTGACTTCAAGTTATACTATAGAGCTACAGTAATAAAAACAGCCTGGTACTGGCATAAAAACAGACTTGCGGATCAATGGAACAGAACTGAGGATCCAGAAATTAACCCAAAAACCTATGAATACCTGATTTTCGACAAAGAGGCCCAAAATATTCAATGGAAAAAAGATAGTATATTTAACAAATGGTGTTGGCATAGCTGGATGGTAGTATGTAGAAAAATGCAAAAAGTTCCAAGCCTGTCACCCTGCACAAAACTCAAATCCAAGTGGATCAAAGACCTCAATTTAAACCCAGCCACTTTAAACTTGATAGAAAAGAAAGTGGGAAATACACTTCTAAGAATCAGCACTAGTTAACACTTCCTAAATATAACACCAGTAGCACAGATACTAAGATCAACAATCAATAAGTGGGATCTCCTGAACCTGAGAAGCTTCTGTAAAGCCAAGGACACTGTCAATAGGACAAAACGCCGGCCTACAGAATGAGTAAAGATTTTCACCAACCCTACAAGTGAAAGAGGATTGATCTCTAAGATATATAAAGAATTCAAGAATCTAGAGCCCAAAACCTTGAATAACCCAATCAAAAACTGAGGTTCAGATCTAAAAAGGGAATTCTCAGAAGAAGAATTCTAAATGGCTGAAAGGCACTTGAAAAAGTGCTCATCATTTTAGCCAACAGAAAAATGCAAAACAAAATAACTTTGAGATACCACCTGACACCTGTCAGATTGGGTAAGATAAAAGACACAGATGACAGCTTATGCTGGAGAGGGTTCGGAGCAAGGGGAACACTCCTCTATTGTTGGTGGGAATGTAAGCTTGTTCAGCCACTCTCGATGCAGTATGGCAGTTTCTCAGAAAACTGAGAATCAATCTCCCCAGGGACCCAGCAATACCACTTCTGGGTGTATACCCAAAAGACGCACAGTCACACTCCAATGGCATTAGCTCAACTATGTTCATAGCAGCATTATTTGTAATAGTACGAACCTGGTAACAACCTAGATGCCCCTCAACTGAAGAATGGATTAACAAAATGTGGTGCATCTACACAATGGAGTACTATTCATCAGTTTAAAAAAAAATGATATCCTAAAACTTGCAGGCAAATGGATGGATTTGGAGAATATCCTCCTGAGCCAGGTATCACAAACCCAGAAAGATAAGCAGGGGATGAACTCACTCATTAGTGTACTCTAAACAAACAAACAAAAAAAGCAAAGCATGTCCAAGCTGCAAACCACAACCACTGAAAACCTTGGGTTCAGAAACACCTTGGACTGACACCTTGAACCCATTCCCCCTAGAGCAACACCTGACTCAGTCTTGATGTTTGAGGAGAAAACTGGATTTTCCAGGAGTGAAGACTGAACTATGTGATATTGGACCTTGGGACTTTGGGATTGCCTGCCCATGGGCAGGGATGGGGAGATGTGGAGAAAAAAGAATGACCTGATGTGGTGAGAGGGGGAAGGGACCTTGATTAAGGATGTACAGGGACCAAAAAAGTGACTTCTTTATTCATAATAAAAAGATGAAGAATGTATGATTTTCTCAGCTATACATAAAATATTCCACTAGCTAAGGTCTTCAAATCAACAAATATCAAAACATGGAATGAAATTTGCCTGGTAAACAACCACATAAATTTCTATAAGATTACCATTATTTTTGTCTCATTTCTGATTAATTTATTGCAACATTTGGTGCAGTTCATGCAATTTCCATAAAATGATACCATTTAATTTTTATCACCATTTTAATCACTGTATATTTTTTGCATATAGCTTGTTATTTTTTCTTTAGACCTTTTTTGAAATTATCTCTGGTCTTCTTTTCTAACACATCTGCTTTATGTTGATAATTCCATTAATATTTAATTCACAATACATATTTATTCTAGCCAACTGTTCATATACAGTGTATTTATCATGCTTAAATTAATTTATAATTAAAGTTCAACAAGAACAAGCAAAAGTTAAAAATTTATTAATTATTTAAATCCACACCTATAATGATCTGGTCTGATAACCAATGAATGCCTTCCTGACACTCAGTCTCAATCCAATCATAATGAAAGACTGTGTCACCTCACTCTCCCTCACTTGCTATAACCATCTTCTAAGCAACAAGAGAGATCCATTTTGTATAGTTTCTTTTTATTACATTTTATTAAAAATGCATGCATTTTTGATTTGAATAAAATTATATATCACTTTTTCTTCTTCATTATGTCTCTCAACCCCCAGTACCCTCCCATGTTTTCCCTTACAAGTGTTATACAAATAATCTCTTTTATCTTTCATTATTATTACATAAATATGCATAAATATATAAATATGATCTGCTGAGACCATTTTTATTGTTTTGCTTTAGGGCTACTTCTTTGCACTGGAAAATCAATGAGAGGTTTCTACTCCATCTCCCATTAGTACTTATATGGCTATAATTTATTGTTTATGGATGGGACTTCATAACTTTTTCTGTTAGTGTAGCATGTCTGTTAGATTACTTTTTAAAAACATTAATCATTTTACATACCAAACACAATTCCTCCTCCCTCCCCTCTTTTCACTCACCATTCAATTTCTCCTTACTCTACCCCTATCTACTCCTCAGAGAGAGAAAGGCCTCCCATGAGAATCAACAAAGTCTGGAATATCAAGTAGAAAGAACAGGCCCATTCTCCTTATATCAAGGCTGTGTAAGCTATCCCCCTATATGCAATGGACTCCAAAATCCAGTTTACACACTAGGGACAAATCCTGTTCCCATTACCAGAGGATCCACAAACTATCCAAGCCATACAAGTGTTAGACAAGTTCAGTGGCCTTAGTTCAGTCCTATGCATGTTCTCCAGTTGTCAGTCCAGAGTCAGTGAGCTCCCAGTAGCTCAGATCAGCTGTTTCTGTGGGTTATTCCATCATGTTCTTTACCCCTTTGTTCATATAATCCTCCCTCCTATCTTAGACTGAACTGTGAGCTTCATCTTAGGCATAGCTATGAATCTCTGTGTTTATTTACATCAGTTGCTGGAGGAAGGTTCTATGATGACAATTAGGGTGGTCATCAATTTGATTACAGGGGAAGGTCAGTTCAGGTACCATCATTACTACAGCTTGTAGTCTTACCTAAGGTCATCCTGTAGATTCCTGTGAGTTTTCCTAGAACTTGGTTTCTCCTATCTACAAAATGGTTCCATCTACCAAGATAGGACTGTTTCATTGCTCTCCCTCTTTGTCCCATCCTCAGAAAACTTGGAATCAATCTACCTTATGATCCATAAATATCACTCTTAGGCATATGCCCAAAGGTTGTACATTAATACTACAATGATATTTTTTCAACAATGTTTCTAGTATCATTATTTGTAATAGCCAGAACCTGGAAACAGCCTAAATGCCCCTCAACTGAAAAACTGGTTAGAATAGAAAAGATAAAGAAAAGGACATATTAAACTTTGTAAGCAAAGAGATGAAAGTAGAAAAAATAGTCTGAGTGAGGTAACTCACATCCAGAAACAAAAACAGTATACTCACTCAGAAGTAGATATTAGACATAAAGCAGAGATAACCAGGCTATAATCATCCACAACTCAGAGAAGCTAGGAAACAAGGAGAACCCTAAGAGAGACTTCCATGGATTCCCCTGAAATGGGGAAAAGTTAAGATCTTTTGAGTAAATTGGAACCATGTGGAGTAGAGGGAGTAATAGGGGGTAGGAAGAGAACATGTAGGAACAAGATGGTTGATATTACTATTTTAATAAACTTTTTATGAAACTGTTTCTAGAATAGAAGAGACTGTTTTACTATGTACTTCCTAGTCTACTGGCTCTTAAAATCTTTCTGCTTACTCTCCATGATAGTCTATGAGCCCTAAATTCTAGAGCTGTGATGTAGATGTATACTTTAAAGAACAGATTCCCAAGGTCCATTGATCTCTTTATTGCATCCAGTTTTCTTTTCTGTGATGGTTCTCATTTGCTATACATAGTAACTTCCCTAATGATGGGTAGTATCTTCCATCATCTCTTACTTGAAGAATATTTCCTGTACCATCAGAAGGATGAGCAGATCATCTGTAACTTTTATAATCTATCTTCAATATAATCTTGTAATATCAAGTCAAGTATATTGATTATAATAGTGTCCATTAAAAACATTTATCTCATAAATTTTTATATAGTGCCATATAATTTTTATTTTACCTGACATATTTTTATATTCATTTATGTATGTTTTTAAGAAATAAATAAAGAATATTAAGCTTGAATTGAAATTCTATCAGTTTTCTTGATATTTGTTGTTCTATAAATTCATTTTACATTCTACTATTCTCATTCTATTATTTTTAGTTTTCAGAATTAATTGTTTCAAAAGAAGAATAAAAAAATAAGTTATCACATGTCTTTTACTTTTAATTTAGAGATAAATTTATGAAATACTTTTGATTCTGTATTTTGGGTCTTGGTATTTTTATTGGCAGTAGAATTAAAGCTTTTGCTAGAAATTTTATTCTATACTGTGCCATAGTTATTTTTCTTTGATTTCATGATTTTTCTTTTGTTGTCTTATGTCTGTTTTCCACACTTCCTGTACAACAGGGTTTTGATCTTTATTTTGTTGTTTATTTGATTTTTTTAAAAATTATTTTAGTTTCATACTCAAAATTTGATATAAAGTCTTATTTTGTAGTAATGAAAATTAGGTAACTGTTTATGAAATTATTACTACAGTTTCCAGTGATGTATGTCAGTTAAAGGGATTGGAGAGGGGCTCATTATTAATGAGTACTGGTTAATTTCCCAAAGTATTGAAGTTTATTATCTGCCTATAAATTACAGTTCATAGCTATAACTCTAGTTCTGTAGTTTTTAACCGAGGACATCTTAAACCTCTAGCCTTCACAGGCAGCAGCTATATGGAAGACTGACATACATGAATGCAAAACTATCTATTTGCATTAAAAAGAAAAAACGAAATCAGTATTTTAAAGAAATGGCAATGATAACATTAATAGGTTTGTGGATATTGTACTCTATTGTAATTTTTGTGTTTCTTTGAGCTATTCCTATTGCTAATCTCTGTAAAAGATAACTTTTTCATGAAATATAAATAAGCTACACAACTAAAAAAAAATAGAGCAGTCATTTTTGTAAGCTTGTTGTTTATACCTAACACATGATAGGTCTTTTATCTCATTGATAGGTTCACAGTAGGAGTGAGAGAGAAACATTTCAGTTCAGCTCTAACCTCAGAGTTACCCAAGACTTGTACACTTGTGATCAGTGGATGATAAAGTAGATGCTTTCTACCTTCCTAGTGTCATATAAGTTGTCTCAGTATTGAGAGGAGACTGGTTTCAGTTGAGTGTCTTGCATCTCTACAGTGCCAACAAATTTCTTATTCCAATTTTTTCAGAATATCTCTGATTAATGTAGTTTTCTTCACTCTCTAAAAGGTAGATGATTTTTGTTCAGTGCTATTGAAAGAAAATTCGTGGGTGGGGATTGAATTTACTATTGATTCCTAGACTAACTCACCAGTACCTTCAGCAAGTATAAAAGGCATTGTATCTCTTATTTAATAAAGAGACGTACAGCTTCCTTCTTGAGATAAATAGTGTTTGTCTAGATAGCAAATTAAGGAAGAAAAAATAAAGTGGTTTCCCTTGAAGTTGTTTTATGAAGCACAAATGCAAATTTGAAGTCTTCATTTCACCCAACCTGTCTGACATCTGACCCAAACAAAGGCCATTCTTCTCTAATTCTAAACAGCAAAGAAAAGTATGCCATGTGAAAGAATGAGGGATTTCTTATATAATTCTCTATCAGATTTGACAAGGGAAGAAGTTAAATAACTGGCTTCACCAGACACAGAATATCACTCATAACTACAAACAGATGTTGTCAACCTATGTTGCTTCGAACATATATAGGATATTTGCTTTAAGTTGCTTTCAATCTGTTGTCTGTTTTCAATAATTTATTATCACAACACAAACATATATAATACATTTTTCTGCATCATGGTACATAAAACATAGAAAGAATACCTAGTTTAAGAATATAGCTATATGTTTACGTTAAATTATAAAACCTGATTGCATGCATGAGATATTGAAGGCATAGTAAGGTTTGTTAATTTGCTGTTCCCCCACTCCTCTTTAGGTTTTTTTAGGCAGGGTCTTTCTGTGTTACTTTATCTGAACTGTAACTTGCTTTGTATACCTGGCTATCTTTAAACTCACAGAAATGCATCTATCTTTGCATCCCAAGTGCTTAGATTAAAGTTGTTCACCACCACTGCCTGGTTTACATCATAATTTTTTTGTTGTTGTTGTTTTTTGTTTGTTTGGTTTTGGTTTTATTTTTGAAAGATAAAAATTCAACATTCTGAGAACTCAATAGGACAATAGAGTAGCAATAAATTTTTAAATGATCTCAATGGCTTCAAGTTCTGGGAAACAAATCAGTTTATTTGTCTTCAAGAGTTTGTTTGTTTGTTTTTCAAATAAAAGATGTATCAACACAAGAGTTCATAAGTTATTTCCTCTCTTGCAGTGCAGGTCAATAATTACCTTAAACTAGAGCAAATATTAGTGTAGTGACAGTATGATATGATTTCCACACATTATGCCTGATACCCACCACTGGCATACTATTAATGGCCACTATTACTGAAGCAGGAGGTTACAAATGTACTCATTTTCTAATGGATATTGTTAAAAGTCTGTAAAAATGTGATTCACTATGGATCAATGTATCTATTTTTCTCTGCATCTTTTAGCGAATTTCAATTGTATCCACATTTGGGTTTTAGAATTCTGTTAACTTTTTAGACTAAAAATTACCCTCTATATTTTTACTTTCTTTCTCCAAGTCCTTGACAAAGATAAAAATTAGTACCGCCTCCACCTTTTTTTAATGGATTAATTGGACTACCCACTCCAAAAAAATGGAATTCAATTGTTCTAATGCCATTGCAGATTAGTTATGGTTTTCTCAATTTTTTAACTGTATGACTTCATGTGAGGAGCTTTCATTCTGAGTCAAAATGCAACTTCTTTAAGTTTTCTTTCAGTGCTAACTTTTGGGTCTACATATGAAAGAATGATGAGTAAATTACAGTTTCAACTGCATTAGAATGATAATTAGGTTCAGTTCAAGGACAATGAAAGAATTCTTATACTGAGTGTAGCATTAAAATTATTTTCTTTTAATCAAGTATCAATGACTGCATAACTAATTGATGAACATTACTAAGACATGAATAATCTGAATGTTTAATGGTTTTATGCTATTTCATGGGTAAACTAACTTTTTGAAAAAGATGCAGTTCTTATTTTTACAAGGACATTGTGAAAATGCAAAACAACTGTGTGGGAGACAAAGGATTCAAGTTATTTATTTTATAAGTAGTAGCCTTAATTATTCAATATTAAATAGCCTTCCACTACAATTTTTGCTTTTCATATAAAACCATGGAAATATTCAAATACTGATTTTTAAAATGTGCAATCAATCATACCAGAATATTTTACCTAATTTATATAGACTCAAGACTCAGTTGTAAAAAATTTCATTCATGTACAACTTTATATTTTTCTTTTCAATGGCATTCTGCCAAGAGTTTTGTGTTTGTAACCGATAGGAGTAAACACAAAAGCAAATAAAAGAGGAAATGAAATATCTTTATCTTTCCGCTCTCTGACCAGAAGTATCCAGTAAAAATAATGGAGAGCAGATTAGCTTTCATCATCAATACTATATTTTTCAATTTTTCTGTGAAGTGAAGAGTTTTCTCTCCCAATAATGAGTGGGTGTAATTTTTATCCATGTAGCAAGAGGAAGAAATACGACAAAAGGTGCAGATTTTAAAATGTACTTATAGTAAAGAATTTAAAGCAAAGAAGACCTTAGCTTTCTAAGCAGGAAGTAATGACAGCAAAAAGGAAATACTGCTGAACCAAAAACTAAGTCAAATAGTTTAACTCTCTTTTTAAACTGCACTTCAGACTTGTCAGCGTTTTCCAGCCACTCCATCTGAGAATTTAACCAAGAAGAAAAGCTAGACTTTAAAAATTCTACAGGAATATGAATGTGTTCTTATCCTTCTTGCAAATACCCACTTTTATGATGAGAAAGAATGTACATATAGCAGAAAGAGTGAAGAATGTGCTCACAGACTCTATTTTTTTGATAAGGCTCATCTCTTGGTACCTGTCTGACTTGTCATATTTCCTATGCTTTCATTACCTTGTCTCATCAAGATTTTTACCCTTTCTGATCCACTTTACTCCTCTGAAATGTCTCTATTCGTCTTCTTTCACACAACACACCATATTTTGTATTCACACACAATATGATTCCCTTTTCCTTCATTTTGACAGTAATTCCTTACTTCTGAATAAGATAATAGGAAATTGAATTGCTTCCCATTTTTTTTTGGTCCAAGTGAAATAGGGAAAAATCAATAACTGGAGACAGCTGATCCAAAGGCTTTGATGAAGACAATAGATCAATGGAATAGCTGATCTCTTTATGCCTGTGCATGTATAGTCTCTTATCATATATTTCTGTCAGTGTCTGCATGACTATATGCATACATGTGACATATCTATAGAATTTTTATTTCCATATGTCTCTGTAATTTGTGCGTATATACTGGTAGAAATATGCAATAACTGAACCTCTACTATTAGACTTTACAAAACACTTACATTACAAGTCTTTATCAAAAGACTAGTGGCCTAGTCTTTTATGAATTACTAAGTGAGTCTATAATAAAATTTTAAAAAGATATGCTCATTTGAAACACTTTGACTAGTTTAAAAATGAACCTAAAAGTAGTTCATTACTAAAAATGATATGATTAAGTTATATTTTTCATTTGTAACACTAGATTAATAACATGACTTGATTTATAAGATAAATCCCAATATATTTAAATAGGAATTTTTACTCAAAGATATAAATTATTTCACATGTATATCCTTCATTCTGAAGTGTCATAAGGAAGTTCAATAAAATTTTTACATAGTCAATAAAATTAAGTCACTATTATACTTACTATGAAATATTTCAGCCACAATTAGGACTTCATTGGGTGGTAATAGTGGAGATTTGAGGGAACAGTTTCATATTTCTATTTCTACATTGCTTTCATATACATCTTCAAAATATACTTGAAAAATCTTTCATAATATAGATTAGTTTCTACGTAACAAATTAATTTAAAAAAATAATAATAAAGGCTGAAAACAAATACCTGTTGTAAATATCCAGGTGAAAGTTAATAATTTCAAAGCAACTTGATTTTTATATTCTCAAGGAGCCTATAATATGGTAGAGAGCAATGAACAATAAACAGAGCATTGAAGTCTATAGTCTTATGAGTGATGATACAAATGATAGAAAAATCATCTGAACATCCAGGAAACAGTACAAAGGCCAGAGTTCAGACATGTGGAACACTAAGGTAACATTTATGTAAAACCTGAAAGAAGAAGTAAAGGGATGAAGTATGCAGTGATCCAGCAAATAATTGTTTGAGTCTCAAAGAAATGTACATCACAGAACATGATATACAAATCCTTTCTTGACCCAAGAACCAACATGGTACCAGACAAATTGATAAATGCAGACAGAAAAGTCAAACAGATCCCAAAACTACTAATTTCTATTTGTGATATATTGAATTTTGGGGGTAATTTGTTTCACATCAATTTGGAAAACTGTGATGAGTGTTAAAAATAACAGAAATAAATTCATAATTTTTAAAAAAATTATTCACCCTGTTAGTATTATATTGAAAACCAATTGTTAAGGTGAGATGATAGGAAAATATAATAATCACATATACTGTTATTTTGCTGCAATATATCTATGCTTAAAATATAGCATTTTATTCAGTTCTGGCTTATATTTCTACTTACTTTAAAGAATGACATATTCAAAATTTTATTACTTAAGAAATATATATATATATATATAAAGCATTTCCAACAAATCTAACAATGATTGTTTACTCTAATTCTATACCCCAGGTCCCCATTCCATGAATATATCTTCCTTATATTCTTCTCAAGGTCATATATTTTCTTCCTATGTGCATGACCAAGACCAAAATTGACAAATGTAATCTCATAAAACTAACAAAGCTTCTATACAGCAAAGGATACCATATACTATGGTATAAAATAATATACAAAATGAGAAATATATTTATCAGCTATATATCTAACAGTGGGTCATTATCTAGAATATAAAAAGAACTGAAAACACCAAACACCAAAAAAGCAAACAGCCAAATTAAAATCTGGGCATAAAATTAAACTGAGAGTTCTAAAAGGAGAAGTACAAATGGAAAGAGTTTAAAATATGTTCAGCATTCTTAGCCATGATATAAATGCAAATTTAAACTACCTTAACATATTTTTTAGTCCCACTCAACATGTTTGATATATAAAAAAAGAAAATAAATGTTAGCATGGGTGTGAGGTAAGAAGAACTCTCATTTCTTGGTGATGGAAATGCAAGCTGGTGCAATCGCTATAGACAGCAATGTGAGGGTTTCTCAATAAGCTACAGATGAATCTACAATATGTAACTACTGGAAATATTTCTAAAAGATTCTGCATCCTACTACAGAAATAATACATGTTCATTGCTACTCTATGCACAGTATTTTGGAAATATATAGTTCACATATCCATCAAATAATGTATAGATAATGAAAATATACATTAACTCAATACAGTATGGCTCATGTGTTTAAGACCTAATTATTAAAACTTTGTATTAATATATTGAGCTAAAGATAATAATTCTAGATAAGGTAACCTAAACACAGCAAGACAAATGCTCGGTGTCATAAGTGGATGCTGGCTTTGAATTTTTAGATATATCTTTAAATTGGAATAACCCAAAAGACTATGAACTAATAAAGGTACATGCATGGAGTCTTTCAAAGGAGAAAAGAGATAATTTAGATGGTATGAAAGATAATGGTAATAAGAGAGCAATTAAAATTAATTGGGGCAGGTGAATAAGAAAAATAGAGCTGAATATATTGGGAGTAAAAGTAATGCTAAGGTCTAAATGAAACCTTCTATAGAAGCTTCCAATATATATGCATACACATATATATAGTTTCTTTAATTGAAGTTTCTCCATAATGAGATAGAGGTTGTTGGTTCATCACATAGACAACATAGGCTGTCTAATAAAAACCCACTGCCAGATATGAGTTATATCTTCCCTTGTCATATGATAACAAGGTCCTTCAAACTTCACATTACATTATTTGTGGTTACCATTCAGAATTTGATTGCCTTTATAACTACTGGTAATAATACATAGTATTAGAAAGTCCTATGCATGTTACCAGGATGTCACACCAATATTATAGGCTTATTGAGTTGTGAACCCTGAGAGCTACAATAGCAAGTAGTCTGTCTCTATATACCCACTGGTGCAAGAATAGCACAAATGTCATGGAAGTAACCAACACCACATTATTGCATTTAAAAGCCTATTAAAAAATAGGAGGTTTATGCTAGATACTTTTAATGGAGCCAAGAACCTGTGACAGGATAGTTTATAGTCTCTAGGAGAGATTCCTATAACTAATAATCTGGTAAAATGATTATAACCATATATTAGTGCTTTTCTTAATCCTGATCAGAAGAGGTTCTTTCTGCAGTAGCTGGGATTAATACAGAAACTGGTCAACCTTCAGAGTATAACAGACTGTGAACTGCTCAGCTTTAAACAGAATGTCTGTAAATCACCCTCTCATTCAAGACTCAAGTATCACCATAGAAAATGCACAGGAACATTTGTAAGCCCCTGGGGTACAGGATGACTACAAACAAAGAAACATTGTTTTCAGGACAGAATAGCACAGTAGCTCACATGGACTTAGTGGCTGTGACTATATCCAAAATTCCTGCAAATGATCAAGTTGAACAAAATTCTACTGTAGATGAAAGAGGAGATCACAGAGTTCCACCACTAGGAAAGGAGCTATTGACAACTGAGAAATGCTGTAAGAGAAAGAGATTTCCTCAGAGACATGCCCCCCAAACTGACCATTCTTCAGTACATGTTCCTACACCCATGTTTTACTTATTTAAGGATGCAAGAAATTCTCTGCACTATTAGGATACATGCCATTCAATGGTTTTCTTCTACCCTACAACTGATTGTGTTTGGACCCCTAAGGAAACTTAAATGGAAAAAAAAAGTGAATGGTAGAACAATTATGAAAAAGGCTTTCTCTGTGTTTTAGAAATATTAAGTAATTTCTGTGATGTTTTTCTACAAGACATACATAATATTCACCCTACTCAGCAGAGGGTTATAGTAAAACAAACATAAAAACTAACCAATAAAGAAGTTTCAATATCAGAACTATTTTTTTTCTTCATAAAAACTATACTGAAAAACAATATTCTGCTTTTTATCTGCATCATTTGTTTCATACTGTTCTTCTGATGGTCTGTTTTTGGCTTATAGACTTTCTCCTCCAGTGAGAATTAGGACATAGTGTCATATGAGGTGGGGAATTGAGCTCTGAACTTCATACATGGTAGGTGAACTGTTGGAGATTAATTGCTTACTGAAACTGTCACTGCTGAGCACACAGGGTGCTTTTGGCTTTACTGGTTTTCATTAGCAAAGGGAATGGTTTGGGCTATAGAAAAATTATTCATGCAGCTGAAGGGAAGAGTAGGCATATGAAGAAAGAAAATGTTACAAATCTCAGTAACAATAAGATGTTTAATTGTGAAAGACTATTTAAGCTACATTAAAAACATTTAAATCCATTAAATCATTGTATTAATGTTTATTTATTGCCTTATAGAAAATATATTGAGTATGTTCCTTATATACAGCTCTTTGTTTTACATGTCAACATTGAGAAAATGTGACATAAACCTATAATGAAGAGTATGTGGCCAAAGTCTGGCACTAAGTATTTAAATGTAGCATCCATTGTTCATTAGCTGCATTGGCTTTAAAGCATCATCATTTAAAAAACAGAAGGAAAGAAAGAAAGAAAGAAAGAAAGAAAGAAAGAAAGAAAGAAAGAAAGAAAGAAAGAAAGAAAGGAAGGAAGGAAGGAAGAAAGAAAAGAAAAACAGACTATAAGAGACTATAAGAGGAAGAAAAATTTAAAAAGAGCCTGTGGTCTTTATTTTTTTAATTTATAAAATTGAGATAACTGAAATCATCTGCTTCACGAGATCTGCTATAAAAAATTAGAAACTATTAATATTCCTAATTAGATCAAATGGAACTAAAATTCAATAAATGTTACATGATTGACATTTTCATATTCAAAATGCATATTTACCTACAAGAGATACATAGATTTTTTTTTAAGTTTAAGAATCTAAAAAGCTTGGTGGTGGAGAAATGGCTCAATATGTAAGAGCCCCTGAGTTTGATTCCCAGTATCCACACAGGGACAAACAACAGTCCTGAACACCAGTTCCAGAGTGTCTGACGCTGTCCTCAGGATGTCTGTGCACACCAGAGGTAAAGACAAATGTAATATATTCGTTGTAAAGAGAAATTCTGTGGTATAATGAGCAAAGAATAATATGAGAGATATTAATCATGACATAATCTCAAGGTAAGAATTTTCTTAGAATTGATCAACTGAAACAGCAAAAAGGTATTAGCCTCTGAAGTAGCAGAAATCGTAAAACTAGAAAAGCTAAAAAGAGTGAACTAAAATTGTTGCAATGAGTTTGTACATTGTAAAGAGTAGAGGAAAAATTGTCAGCTTTTGGTAACTTGGCTTCACGAACATCAGTGGCTGCATGGCAGACTTTGAACATGATAAAGAAAGGATCCAGTGGAGGCTTTTGAGAATCCACATGAAGTGTGAAGTATTTGGGATGTTGCAGTTCAGGATAGAGGAGTGTCTACGGCCATACCACCCTGAACACGCCCGATCTCGTCTGATCTCGGAAGCTAAGCACTGTCGGGCCTGGTTAGTACTTGGATGGGAGGATAGAGGAGTATCTGGAATCCAGATGAACAAAGGATGGACTGATGTAAAAATTAACTGCCAGATAGGAAGAGTAAAAGTCACAATGCATGAAGTGGGAGTGTTCTCAAAAGTCTCCTAGACAATAGTGACCTACTTAAGAGACTAGTTTGGGGTCAAAATAGGGACCCCAAGTAAAATAAACTGTTAATAGAGCTTGGAAAAATATGAGTTATCTATGGAAAGAAGAAGAAAAAAATTCCAGTGAGCAGAAATTTGGAAACATTTACATGCACTGGGGAATTAGGTTTTATGGGGGCAAAAGATGTTCATTTGTTTTATATGTAATATATACAAAATACAACATTAAAAGCATATTGATATTACTTCCACAATCTTTCAAAACAAAATAATTTCAAAAATTCTTAATAATTGTTTCTATTGTAGAGCTCATAACCTGGAGAAGCAGCTGTGAACAACGTACATAGCCAGTTTTGCACTAGCTTATCAAAATGCTTTCTCTGTTTACATTTTTATATTCTAAATTTTATGAAATGATCTGTTTGCTTGCTCTACTACACTCAGGAGTGAGGGACATGCAGTGGTATAAATATAGAACTAGATGGGAACCTACTAGTATTGCTGTCCCCTTCCACTGTCTCAAGGCAGAAGAAACTCAGGCCTTCAAACTTTGCAGTAAAAGTCTTTATATACTCAGCCATCTTGTCTTTTTATGATTTTGCTTCCCTCTTGACCTAATATCTATTTAATAACTATTTAATATATATTTAATAACTAAGGCAATATGGGCAAAAATATTAAAGATGATACGTCCAACTCTAACCTCTGTATTTTTAACCTGCCCACTGACCTAAACATCCAGGTTAAGATGTCGCCCTTCAACAAATTAGTCACAGAATTTATCAAACCTGGGTTATGGGATTTCTCTTGCTTCTTATTTGGAGGACTATGTACAATGAATGACAATAAATGGCATCTCTGAATTTCAGACATTTGAGCCTCTCTAGGTCTTAGCTTTCTCCCCAACCTCCAACCCTACACATCACTCAGCAAAGTGGCACTTCTTTACAGAGATCCATTGGGGTGATACTTTTTACATTTTGCAGTTGTTTATTTCTGACTTTCCTTCTCAGCTAGATTCCTCTAATTGATTTCTCCCTCAGGGTAACATAAGATGAAAGTGGGCAGCACCATTGATGACCCACAGCAACCACTTTTCTCTCCTCTTTCTGTGATGTCTGGTTACTACAGCTGACTTAAGCCCTAGTCACTAAAAATCACAAAGGTTACTTTATTCACATTTTATTTCTTTTATTTTCCCTAAAAGTGAACATGCAATTAAGCAGACAATTGGCACCCAATAAAGATTTATTAAATACTTGATTGAAGAATTAATAAATGAAAAATTAAATGTATTGAGCAAATGAATGAAAATAAAATAACAATAGCAACCTTGGGATATAGTGGAAATCTTAATCTGTAGTGTATACAAAGTTTAAAAAATTACTTTGAAAGACATATGCAATAAGAAAGAAAATATTTTAACAATATATTTATATATATACATACATATATAGCATCACATTTTAGAGCTAATTCTATTTATATCTCTTTTAAAAGAGGTGTTATTTTAGATAATTGCAAAGTAAATTACATGACTATCACATTGTTTCATACAGATTGTTTATTATTTTTTACTTTTCATTTACTCATACGAATTGGACTTGGTATGTTTTATGTACAGATATTCTACCCTGTGGAGATTGCAACAAATGGTGCTTGTGAATAAAGAGAGATGGGTGTTTTTCAGTACGAAGATTCAACCTGTTGCATGCTGTTGTAAATTATTTATGACTCTATTTGGGCCAGAGGTCTGGACCCACTGCAGCTGCTTTTACCTCCCCCCCAGCCCATCACCTGCAAAATGAATCAGATACATATATTAATTTTATCCTGCTTGGCCTATGTCTCAAGCACATTGCTAGCTAGCTTTTTCATCTCAAGTCAACCCATTTCCATCAATCTGTCTGCCGCATGGCCCAGCTCACCTGGATCCTATATGCTTCCTCCTTGGAGACTGGATCGCCTCTGTCTGACTCAGCACTCCTGTTACCTAAACCTCAATTTCCCCGCCTACTTCTCTGGCACCTGGCACAGGACAAAGCAGTTCCTTTATTTACAGGATACAGAGGGAATATTCCCACCACAACATGTTACAAGTTGAACTTGCTATTTACAGTTATTTTTATAAGGCTTTTATCTGTTTTGGAAAGGTAACACCAATAATAAGGCTTATTAAGAATATATAATTAAAGTTAATTGTCATGTAGTGAGAACCCTTTAAAGAGGAAAGGACCGTATTTTTACATGCATACTCTACCTTTGGTTATTGGGCTCCATGTTTTATTTATTTTGTCTTTCAGTGAGAAGAGAAAGGTGCAGTGAGGACCTATCACTATAAGAACACCTGTCACTAGACAGGCTTTATTAATGTCTGCTTTCAAACTCCATAGTAATTCCTACAGGTAAATACTAATAACTTTTCATATTGAAAGTGATACCTAATTCATTAAAGCTCACTAATTTCAATATTGAGTCTGTTCATAAATTTAGACAGAATAAAATAAACCCAAACATACAATTTTAGGAATAGTCTAAGGCTTCCAAAATGTATGAAATTTATTTACATTCCATTATAAACTAATAACTTCTGTTTTATTATGATAAAATTTATGAACTTTATTATACATATATAAATTCTAATGACAGAGGTCATTTGTAAAAGTTTTTGAAGATATTACATAAATTTTCCTCTTTCCTTTCCTTCCTCCAAACACTCCAACATACTGCTCCTTGCTTTTCTTCTAATTCATGACCTCTTTTTTCACTATATATGCCATTGCATGCATATTGTATATATATGTATATATCTTAAATATAATCTGCTCAGTCTATATAATGTTAGTTATTTGTGTGTTTTAGCTTCTGATCATTTTATGTTGGACAACCAATTGGTCTTCTCTCCCTTGTAGATGACTTTCTCTGCTTCGCATTTCTTAGGGGTTTGCAGTTTTGGTTGTTGTTGCTTGTTCATTTTATCTTATTTTGGTTTTGTTTATTTATTTTATAGGGTTGAGGCCTCGTGGCCTTTTTCCTATCACACTTTGGCATGGCTATTGGAATTTTCATTGTTCAACTCATGTCAGAGCCAGAAGATCATGAAGTTTGCTGTGAGACTGTGTTAGAACTGTCAGAAGATGCACTTATAAAGTCTCCCCCATAAATGGAAGATTTTAAGCTCAATCTCATGGTGTTGCATAAAATCATTAACTTTGGACTACAAGTCACTTCTCACTTACATATATTTTAACAATGACTTATGTAGACCATGTTTCTGCCATTGGCATTGGGTAGTTAGGACATGACATAAAAACATGACACACTTATCAAGCTTCCACGTGCCCTTTTGGCCATGTTTGATTCAGAGAATAATATGCTTAAAAACTCTGTGTCATTTGGAGGACTGTAATTATAGTTTTTTGTTTGTTTGTTTCCCATCAAACCTGGAACAATTCTGAAAAACTGTCTATGTTTCTGTTAAGTGGCTTTCTGTAGGGTTAGGAGGTATTTGTGTGTAGAATGAAAGAGGTAGAGATAGTCTTCTATCAACACGCAGTATTGCTTTTGTTTCTTATCTCTTCCTTGGTGAAGAAATCTTTTATTATAAGTCATATTTTCTTAAACTGAATTTGTTCTATTTTTATTTTATTTGTCTTTGTGCCTCTATGATATGATAATTTGAAATATTATCACATGATATATGTTATTAGGTAAAATAACTTGCATATATCTTAATGACTCCAAAAATTCTGATAATAATGATTGACCACATTATTCATTTAGAAGTAGAATAACTACATTGGGGCCTACTAATACTGAGAATTTAGTCTACCATTGAATATGTAAGAACACCCAGAGTATAATAATGGAAAGCATGCTACAACAAGCATCACTTGGCATAAAGAAGATTCCTTCACTTCATGTAACAGTCTTCCTTTGCTATAAACTTTATTTTATAATATAATATATGGTATATATAATTGTGTGTATTTTATTTTTATCCACCTATATGTTTCTATATATTTTTATAACTGTCTACATAGTTGTCTTCAAGGAAATCACTAGATGATTTAAGGTGCTTTAGTCTTTTAAGAGGTGGGTTTCAAAACAATGACTGTATGTCAAAGTGATTTTATATGATGCAAATAGCTAAAATTAGTGATTTCATTTTTGTAAGAAGAGTGAAACAGACATTACTGTAAAAAATTATGTTCATTGTCACATTTTTTATTCAAATCACCTTGTTAAGGAAGCAAAAAGGTAAGAAAAAAGTTCTACTTTACTTGTTAACATACAGTCATTTTAGTCTTTATACTGTAGGGACAAGGACTCCCTTATTATTCATTTTCTATTATATAAGTAACATTAAGAACAGTAAATACTACAATGTAAGCTTTTAATAAATACCCATCAATTAAAAGACTCATCTTGGAATTATGGCACTATGAATTAAGTAATAATGGTTTACAAAGTAAAAATTATGAATGTGAACATAATCCTGTGTGTTAATTAGCAAATACAAAGAGTTTGAACTTTTAATACTATAGATAAAAATATTAAAAATATTTTCATTAAAAATGAAAGCATTATTTTATTTATATTTTGGTCCATGTTCTATCAAGTTCAACATAGCGAGTTGAGGTCTTTTGTTGTGGAACTGTTCTCTGAAAACAAAGGAACTGTTTTGGCCTAAGTGGAGCACTGTAGAAGTGGGTGCAGGAATCAGAGAAGAGATAAGTAGAAGGAGTGTAGAGTCAGTCAATCTCCATCCAACCCCCAAAAAAGAGCCATGTAAGGAATCCAGGTGAGCCACAGGCCGGGCCATGTGGCAGGTAGATTAATAGAAATGGGTTGAATTAATATGAAATAGGTAGCTAGTAATGTACTTGAGACACAGGACAAACAGTATGAAATTAATACAAGCATCTGATTCATTTCTTTGGGGGATAAAAACTGCAATAGGCAAGGTCCGATCTTCTAGCACAAATGGGCCAGAAATTGTCTACAACAATTTGATCCCCTTGGACTTAAGTTTTGTGCAGGGTGATAGGCTTGGATCCATTTGCATTTTTCTGCATACTACAGTTATGCCAGCACAACTTATTGAAGATACTATCTTTTTTCCATTGAATATTTTTGACCTCTCGGTCAAAAACCAGGTGTTCAAAGGTATGTAGCATAATGTCTGGGCCTTCAATTTATTCATGAACCATTTATTCATGAGTCTGTTTTTATGCAAGTACCAGGCTGTTTTTAATACTGTAGCTCTATGTTATAACTTAAAGTCAAGGAGGATGACACCTCCTGAGGTTCTTTTATTGAAAAAAACTGTTTTGGTGATCCTGGCTTTCCTGTTATTTCAGATGAAATTGAGTATTGTTCTTTCTTTTTAATTATTTTATTTCTTTTCTTTTTTATTATTATTATGAACAAAGAAGTCACACCTTCTATCCTGTATATCCTTATTTAAGGTCCTTTCCCCCTCCCAACACATCAGGTAATTCTCTCTTCTCCACAACTCCCCCTCCTAATCCCCCCGACAGGCGGCAGGTGGTGCCAAGATCCCACTGTCCCAATATTGCTTAGTTCAGTCTCCACTCCTAGCAGATCCCATTTCCTCCCCACAACCTC
The DNA here is from genome assembly GCA_004025045.1 of Sigmodon hispidus. Classification (NCBI taxonomy): domain Eukaryota; kingdom Metazoa; phylum Chordata; class Mammalia; order Rodentia; family Cricetidae; genus Sigmodon; species Sigmodon hispidus. Next base: position 1,140 of record PVIH01021522.1, on the reverse strand, counting down.
AAGAATGAGTCAGGTGTTCCTCTAGGGGGAGTGGGATCCAAGGAGTCAGTCCAAGATGTTTCTGATCCCAAGCTGTTGAGTGGTTGTGGTTTGCAGCTTGGGAATGGTTTGTTTTTTTCTTGTTTGTTTGTTTGTTTGTTTGTTTAGAGTCCACTAATGAGGGAGTACATCCCCTGCTTATCTTTCTGAGTTTGTGATACCTCTCTCAGGAGGGTATTCTCCAAGTACATCCATTTGCCTGCAAATTTTAGGATATCATTTTTTCTTACTGCTTAGTAGTACTCCATTGTGTAGATGTACCACAGTTTGTTAATCCATTCTTCAGTTGAGGGACATCTGGGTTGTTTCCAGTTCTTGCTGTTACAAATAATGCTGCTCTGAACATAGTTGAGCTAAAGCTTTTGGAGTGCGACTGTGCATCTTTAGGGTATACACCTAGAAGTGGTATTGCTGGGTCTTGGGTAGATTGATTCTCAGTTTTCTGAGAAACCACCATACTGCATTCCAAAGTGGCTGAACAAGCTTACACACCCACCAACAATGGAGGAGTGTTCCCCTTGCTCCGCATCCTCTCCAGCATAGGCTGTCATCTGTGTCTTTTATCTTAGCCAATCTAACAAATGTCAGGTGATATGTCAAAGTTGTTTTGATTTGCATTTCTCTGACGGCTAAAGATGATGAGCACCTTTTCAGGTGCCTTTCAGCCATTTAGAATTCTTCTGCTGAGAATTCCCTTTTTAGATCTGAACCCCATTTTTTGATTGGATTATTCAAGGTTTTGGGCTGTAGATTCTTGAGTTCTTTTTTTTTTTCATTCTTTATTTTGTATTTATCAAAAAAAAAGTAAAAAGAATTTAAAAATGCCGAAGAGTTAACAATAAGTATACAGAGGATAATAATCATAAGCATGGCTTATCAAGGGTGGAAATGCAAATAAGATCACTACACATATATTTTCTTTGTGTTCAGCTTTCCCTCTGAATTTTTTTTCCATCCCTGTATATCCTTATTGAAGGTCTCTTCCCCCTCCCACCACATCTGATCATTTTTCTTCTCTGCAACTCCCCATCCCCTCCCTGGGCAGGGAGCAGACAGTCCTATGGTCACACTGGCCCAATAATGCTTGGATCAGTCTTCACT
>PVIH01021521.1:0-29538 GCA_004025045.1 Sigmodon hispidus | reverse complement strand
TCTGCCTTTGTTACATCTCCTACATAGTCCAGGAGGTAGTGGCCTTCTGTTTAAGTCACTCCTGGGATTGGGATAATTCCCATATATGCCTTGTCTACAATTCCTCTTTATATGGCCTGGCTTACCACAATTGAAACAAATAATGTTTTGATTTCTCATCTTAGCATTAGCAATGGCTTGACCTACCCAATTCTCTTCAGTATGGTGTAGATAGTCAGCAATAAGTGCATATTGAATCCATTCGTCTAAGGGTGCACCCCTGATCTTTAATGGCATGATCAATTTTTTACATGTCATATTAGCATTATCGAAGGCCAAAGAGAGTATCAATTGTTTCCTAACTGCTGAATCTGATACTGCTCTATGTACAGCCTGAGTCAACCTCTGTAAAAAGTCTGTATAAGGCTCCATTGGTCCTTGTTTAATCTGGGTATATGACTCAATTCTCTGTCCTGGGTCCAAAACCTTTTCCCAAGCATTTAAGGCAGCATTACGACACAGCAACAGAGCATGGTCATCATAAGTAGCCTGAACTGATAAATCAGCAAACGGGCCTTCCCCAAGAATTTGGTCCTTGGAGATGATAACATTTCCAGTTTCATCTCGAGATTCCAAGGCCTTAGCCTCTTCTCTAAACCAATTCCTCCATTGGAAGTTTTGGCCATCGTTCAACACTGCATTTGCCAAATTCTTCCAGTCATCAGGAATTACTCGATGCTGTGCTGACCATGAGTTCAAGGATTGCTTCACAAAAGGTGAGTGTACACCATAGTTCACTATGGCTTCCTTTATTGTCTTTAAATCCTTCATGGGTATAGGTTCATAATTGTATGCCACATTGTCAGAAGCCCTTCCACGTGGTTGTGGTTTTTTGGCCTCTGCCACGACTGGGAACAGAGCTGGAGGGACGGGGGGTAGTCCCCTCATGGTAACCACTCTAGGTAAAGAACCTTCCCTGCAATAGCACCGTTTAAGAGGGGGCTCTGGGTTATCTTGAGCAGGTGTCGCCTCAAAATCCTTTCCTAAAATCTCCAAGCGAGCCTCATAATCTTGCAACCTAGTGGTAATGGTCTTTTCCAGTGTTTTAAAGTCTTCTATAAAGGATCTCTCCAATAATTTCATAGAATGGAACATTCTCCGAGATTCCACATCTACCCTTTCCACTATTTTCTGTTCAAATTTCCTAGAGTTTCCATCCATTATCCTAAAATTTTCATCCATTTTTTTAAATTTCCCATCTAATTTCCTAAAATTTTCATCAACATGAGCCCTGTACTCCTCTCTAACAAAATTTTCATCCATTTTTTTAAATTTCTCATTCAATTTTCTAAAATTCTTATCAATGTGAGCTCTAAATTCCTCTGTAATCAAAGTAGACCTATCTTCTATGGAAACAATGAGTTTCTGGAGTGTCTTAATACTTTCATCCATGCCAGACATCTTAGCCTCATGCTCTCTATGTTGAGATGCCTTAAAATAGCTAAGTATGAAGTACATTATCACACAAAAATGTAAAAGGACTCCTGGGTGGAGATAACCTCCAAATGCGTAATTCTGGAAATAATCCTCTATCACCATTGTGACAAAGTGAGAAAAATTCTGAACATTTATTTGGTCAGACATTTTGAAAAAAAAAAGAAAAAAAAATTACCTTACTCAGATGTAATGAGGACTTACGGCCAGCAGATGTCGCAATTGCGATCAGCAGTGGCAGTAAAGGTGCCTGAAAGGATTCCTCATGCAGCCTTTGTTTCCAAGTGCAGATCCGCTGGAGGCTGGGAGCAAGTCCAGAAACCAAGGCTGAGGAACCCAGCCGGGTTCCGTGGAGTCAGCACCACGTTGGGCCGCCAATTATCACGGTACTAACCCACCAAGAAATATATGTTAACTAAAGAATTTTAATTAAAAAATACTCACATAACAGGGATAACAGGGATTGTTCCAGGGGAGAAGGAGAAAAGGCAGGAGAAGGACGGAGAAGTGGAGAACAGGAACGATCCAAGCCAGAGAAAGCAGGAGCAGTCCGTAGATCCACGCGTCAGAAAGCAGCAGCAGTCCGGAGCAATCCTAACCTTGCACAGCAGGAGCGATCCGAGGAACCGTCTGCCCAGCAGAGCAAGAGCAGTTCCAGCCGGCCAGTCCCCTTCCACGTCACTCGTCCAGCGATGCAACGCTTCTGTCTTCCGGCATGGTGCTTGTTCATCATTTCCTCCCCGATTCCGCCCGGCTCAGCACTCCGGCGCGGCTTTTTTGTATAGTTTCAAATTTCCCGCTACAATTAGTTTTCTCCAGTGCAGTGTCACTGGGCATATGAACCACAATTGGAGGCCCATCCCATGCTCGGTGGAAATTGACCAACACAAAGAGATTCCATGTTTATTTGTTTGTTTTCTTTTCTTTTCGAGATTATAATATTATCCTTTCCTTCTTGATATTCTTCTTTCAAACCTTCCCATATACCGCTCCTTGTTCTTATTCAAATACATGATTGCTCTTTCATTAATTGTTATGTACATATATGTATATACATATATATTCTTAAATATAAACTGTTTAGTCTCTCTATGGTTTCACTTGCATGTATGTTTCAGGGCTGATCATTTGGTAGTAGACAACCAACTGGTGTGTTCTTCTCTAAGGAAGACTATTTCTTCCACATTCCCTCCAGTTCTTTGTATAAGATTAAGGCCTTTACAACAATCTTCTTTGGTTGTACAGACTGTTGGCCTTGTTCAGGCCATGCTTAAGCATTCATATTAGTAAGGCTTTATAGGTATAGCTTCTGAGATTACTAGATGATACAGTTTTATAGGAAACTCCCTAGTCATCTGACTTTTGTCGTCTTTTTGGCTCCACTTCAACAATGTTTCCTGAGCCTATTGGATAGGAATTTGTTTGTAGATGTACCCATTGAGACTAGGCTCTATTATTCATTTTGATTGGTTATGGTTTTCTGTGATGACTAATGGCTTCTATATTTTGGAAAGAGAATTTTCCTTGATGAGAAGTCAATACTATGCTATGCTATGCTATACTATACTATACTATACTATACTGTATATACTATATCTACTAAACTATATCTACTATACTATCTGTCTGTCTCTGTGTGGAGGGGGGTGGGTAGGTGTAAGAACAAGTATTAACAGTGTACTTAGAGATTACACTGGTTTAGTGGTGGTTGTAAGTTCTCCTTAAAGATCCATGATGTGTATGTATATAGATGTGTCCACATGTGGGAATGTATGTAGCAGGACAGGTGTGAGAGGAGCTTGGTTTACAGAGACGAGACAAAAACAGAACAAAGACGAGACAAAAACAAAACACAAAAAGAGAGACAAGTCTTCCGATCCCAAGGCGCGACGACACAACGAGGCAACGAGTCAATACGACAACAGCTCGGCGCGTTACTAAAACTTTCTTTTATACATAATTCTAACAAAATAAACCTTATTTAAAACATACCTCTTAATAACAAGTTTCTACCACAATAAATGTATATGCATATATGTGCTATGTGCCTACATATATATGTGTGATGTGTCAAGCAATAAAGAGAACCTTTGTGGTCACCAACAACAACAATAAAAAGATCTAGGACTAGGCATTATGATTTATTTGATAATCAAGCCTTAAGAGAGCTTTTGATTACAGACAATACATATATGATACTATTGCACCCTTAAGGTTATCATGTCATACTGGTCGATCATTGTATTTCACAGGTATTACAGTTGAGTAGGACTATTGGTTGTTTCCCTCCTTTAGAAGGTTCCATGGAACCTTCTGGTACCATGGAAACTAGTTTATGGAAAGAGGCATTCAGTTAGGTGCAGCTCAGACACTTCTGGGCCCTCCATCTGAAGTAGATTGTGTATCCAGTGACAGGCACTTACCTTTCATCTCTGAGGGAAAAACAAGGGCAATAGAATAGTCTATAATGCTTGGGAAGTCTCCTAGATGATGCTGCCCAATAACTCAGACAAGAACTTTCACATGACTGTTATAATTTTTATTAGTTTTTCTTTGGCTCTTGGAGGGAGTATTATCAAATGAAATGAGAAATTTTTATTTAAAGATATATATGTATATTAATTTCCATCGCTCCCTTCTCATGAATTCTCTCTCTTTTCTCCTTTTGTTTCATTTTGATATTTTTTGCTTTCTTTTTTAGTTTGGTTTGATTTTAACTTCTTTATTAAACACATTATTTCATGTTTAGTTGTGTCCCTGTTTTTTTTTTGACAGAGTCAAAAACAAGAAGTTGGATGGGGAAGAGGTGGTAGAATCTGGAGGGGGAAGTTGGGAGACAAAATATGATAAATTATATTGAGTATAAACCATTTAATAAAATTAAAATATTCACTAAATTATTAATAAAGAGAAAAGGATCATCTTTCCCTGGTAAGTACATATCAATAACATGGTATAAGGCTTTAGAACAAATTACTGTGATTATGTGTTTATCTGTCATTCATTTTTCTATTATCTATTGATCTTAAGAGTAATATTTTTATCAAATACACTCAGACAGACAGACAGAGAGACAGACATACAAACACACATACACATACACACACACACCTTAAGTCTAGCTTATTTTTTGAAAACAATAATTTCAGCTTCTATTTTTTGATGGTTCAAAATTAAACTTTGCATTAAATATTAGACTAATTCTTAGGAGTTGGCACACAAGCCAGAGGATCAGAGCTTAAATCCCCAGAACTCACATGATGCTAGCTAGAGTGGCACTCATTTGTAATCATTGTGCTCTTATAAGGGAATGAGCAGTGAAGACAGGAGAATTTCACAAAGCTTGCAGACCAGGTAGCCTGATATGACACAGAGGAGATCACCATGTGATGTTACCTAAAACATGGTGAATGGTGAGGGCAGACACCCAGGATTCATCTCTAACTTCCACCATGGCACAGTGATCTATACACAATGCACAAACATCTGAACCCATATTCACACGTGCATGTGCACACACACACTCACACACCATTTAAAAACACAACATTGATTTCTTTGGTAACTGGAGGGTCTAAAGCATCCTCCTGACTTTACAAATGAAGGGATAAACATCTTTTTGTGACATGTTGTTCAATTCAACTGTGGTTGGTTTTGTGCCCAAAAGCAGAGCAAACTGAACAAAGCGCTTGTGACCTAGCTGATTATTTTCAAAAATCTTTCTCCGTTCTAATCAAAATCCTATTGTCTGATACATATACTATACCTCAATCACATTTAATTTAATCAGCACGTTTTTCCTCAAAAGAAAAATGTGACCATTGTCATGTTATTCTTGAGGACAGGGAAACCCAAAGAATTCCAGATCTGTCTAATGTTGAGGCATCTGGCTGTTTTCATGGTTGTATGTCAGCAGCCTTCCACAAAGCAACTTCTAACCTGATGCTTCCCTCTGTTATGTGATGTCTGTGTCTCTACCCAGAGAAGTTCCACTTATCCTTGACAGTGCTGCTGAGTGATTGCAGATCAATCATCTCATATGAAAATCCACATTTTTGATTTCATGTAGTTGGGTATTAAGTCTTATTAAATTTCTTTTTATGAATAACATGTCCTTCATGTGTTGTCATTCTAATGTCATTTTATTTTTTTTATAATGTTTTAAAATTGAGCAGGCAGTATATTGAATTTTCTACCATATGGAAGAATATAGTAAACTGTGTTGCTGAAATTAGTATGTCATTCAGCTAAACAGTCATAAAGTCAATAAAATTCTAGAGACACAGAGTCTATTAAAAGTAATAAAAAGTAAATTGAAGATTTTAAGCCTGAGAGTAAATGGCTTGAGCAAATAACACAGGGGCTGATATCTAATGAATCAAGGCATGTTGGTTAGAATTTAGTTGTTATATATCATTTATTAACTACTTGCATAAAATACCTAATTTTTGAATTGTGGAATATTTTTGGATGCTGTGTTGTTTTGTTTTACTTTTTTAGACAGGATTTCACTCTATAGCCAGGCAGACTTTATTCTTGCAGTAACCCTTTTCCCTTTGTTTCCCAAGTGCTGAGATGCAGGCATACTCTGCCTGTCTTGTTTCTACCATTTCTATTGGCATATGCCATGCCTCAATAAATGTTTTAAAAACTCAGTAACATGTCAGTGAAAGTTAATGCACACTAATCTTATGTATGTGGGTTATCCTTCCAAGTGGTTGATCAACCATCTTTTCAATGAAAAGATATTTCAGAGCTGGGCTAAAGACTGAAAGGAATTTATTGTTGGCATTTTTGAGAGATGCAAGTTTTTAAGAAGCACACATGTCAAGCTGTTGGCAATTGTTGGCAGTTAGGAAAGATTAGTTGGAGAACTCAAAATGGTAGTAGCAAATTGGTGGTAATTTCAAGTAATCCCACCTGTTTGAAACAGTCTTCAAAGCATGGTTAAACATCTTATAAAATTCATTAGCACATTCATCTGGACCAAGGCCTTCTCCAGATGGGAAACGTTCATTACTGTTCTTCATCACTCACAATTTATTATAGGTATAGTTTATTTTTAGAGAATTGTGGATAGTAGTATACAACAAATAAAGTAAGATAGTTGTTTATTACTCATCAAACGTACTTTTATAATGACCACATATAAGGACGTTAGGGATATATTTCTGACATAACTCAATTAACAAAGACTTTTTGATTTATATTAACATTTAAAAATTTTAAATGGAAAAATATGACTGGCTTTGCAAACATTTTACTTTCATCATGATCTGATAGTGAGATGTAATTTTGTGAATATATAAGCCTACCTGAAAATTCTTAATTCTATAAACTATCATTTTAACACATTCATGCTGAATTATCGTGAAAAAATATTCAAAAGCATATAGAATTAGTAATTTGAATATATGCTCAAAGCAATTGCACAAATATTTATGAATTCGTATGGAGTCATCATAGACTCTAATAATATGTATCAGTAAAATGCAATTAATAGTTTAGGGAAGGAAATAAAATATAAAGCAAAAAAGCAATGGAATTAAAGTTGGGTAAAAGAAGCAAAAGAAACCTTGAGTGAGTGTAGTAGTGTCCAAAGTAAAAGAGCTCAGCACTCCCTCCATGTTGTAAAAAGCTCCAGATGTGGAGTGAGGCAGAAAATACTTCTGGTATGTGTACGAAGAACCTTCTAGGCAGAAGGAAATAGATGAGACATCAGGACACATCACCAACATATACTTGTTCTCTTTACAGTGACAGAAATATTGGTTGAACTGAATTTCTCAATATGGAATTAGAAACATGCAAGGCATGTCTCTCATGCCATGGAAGGGAACCATCTCTTGGTTTTAGAGCCAGTTCCCTATAAACCCATCTAGTCAATCACAGAAGAAGCTAAGCTAAAGATGAAGCATTGGCCCTATCAGCCCCCACTGTATGGCTCTTCAGAGATGCAGGAGCAGAAAGTGAAAAGTAGCTACTGTGAAAACTGGATATGTCTTGGGTTCATACACTCACTTAGACCTTCTTTCTCATTGAATTCAAACTCTCTCTCTTGTCCTGTGTCATTTAGTAGTATGTTGTCCTCATTCATGACCAAGGATCATATGTGTGTAATAAATCACCTCTTTGGCTTACTTACTTAAAAAGTAAAGAAATAGCAAGAAATGAGAAGGCAAGAAAAAGATGAGATCTGCACTTTAGGGCATATAATCTGAAAATGACTAGTGCAAGTACTCATCATCTAGGTTCAAAAATAAACTTCAGTCAATGTTCCTAACAAAATTACTAAACAGGCTACAATGTGCCACTGGCAGACTTCACTTACATTTAAAATGTTACAAAGGGTCAAATAACACTAGACAAGGTCCTTAAGCTGAGCTACAACCACCTTTTCCCCTGGGGTTGATGCAGTGTCTTTTATTTTTCCAAGAGTTTAGTCATATTAAATTCAACTGAGGAGGGATCTTCCTACAGTGCATAATACACTGTTGGTTTGTAAAGTTCAGTCCCCTTCCAGGGGACATGCTGATGTAGGTGAGTCTTTCTTTTATAGAAACAAATGGACAGATATATGTATATGTCTGCACACACATACCTGTCCCAATCACAGTTACCACAATTTGTCTTGAAGGAAGAAAGATGATCAATGAATATCTGTGTTCATTCATGCCTCAAAAGGCACACAGGTAGGTCATTATATTGCATATTTATTATATGCATATTTATTATATATGACTGGCCTTCCCATGACAGTATGCCTAGAAGAATCAAAAGATTACAACCAGTGGTAACATAAATGAGTCTGTATTTTCCCTTTCTGAAGCACATAGTCTCCAGACTATCCTAGACCAGGGGAGTAATTGAGCATCCTAAGATCTTGCACTGGCTAATAGAAGCTGGTAAAATAGTGAGCATTAAGGGATAGGGAAAATTTAGGGGCCACAGGCTGATAACTGTGAGTCAGGGAAGAAATTTTTATCTTCTTTGGGTAGATCTGAAGGCATGCTCTATTTCACCTACCCTCTGTCACTGAAACCCATACCCTATCTCTCATGTGACTACAGACTATTCTTGAGAAGATATATGCCCAATCAGAATATATTGTGCAAATAAAGTCTTCTGCTGAGCACTTCTTGAAACTAAACATCCCAAAGTATTAGGTACTGGTAAAATCAAAAATTAATGTGGATCACAGAAAAATCCTCACAAAATTTGAATTTTAATATCATGAAAAGTTAGTAGGTCTTTGAAAAACAGAGATTTTAATGGTCACACACAAATTTAAATGAATCTAAAAAACCAAGGCAATCTGTAAGCTGTTTGACATGAACATATGAGGATTCCACATGGACCACATCTAAGACTTGTTTTTATGTTGCAAGTTCTAAAAATTGACATATGGCATGTATGTATATTTTTCAAATTTATATACATATATATATGAGTGTACATACATATGCACACACACACAATTGCCAGACGTAATTGTACACATTTGCAGTCCCAAAACTGAATCAGCAGAGATAAGCCAAGGTCAGGACTGTCTGTTGAACCAGGCTCTAGACTACTTGGCAAGTTTCAGGCGAATAGGAAATTGTCTCAAAAACAGTATGCCAGCTTACTATTACTTATAGTTATAGATATAGATAATATAGATGTAGATATAGATATATCTTTTGCTAAATATACAGGTGTATGTTACCAAGTTTGGTTTCTGAAGGATATGGATCAAACCCAGGTTTTCATACATGTTATGTAAGAATTCTACCAATTCAGTTATTTATACCTTTAGCTTCAGTAACAAAATTATATTTTTTTCTGTATCATGCTGCAGTGGATCTAAATTTCACTCCATATTATCTTACTGATTGCATCTCAGAGCTAACAGACTGAAAGAAATGCCTTTTAGTGATCTTCACAGAGGACACAGCCTCATGTACTCTATTACTGTTCTTGAAAATGTGTAATTCTATAGAATGTTGTCATGATGAATTTTATCAAACTTGTTAAGTTTACAGTGTTTGTATGTATTCTTTGAAAATGTTAAATACTTCAGGATGTCTCTGTGAGCTCACTGTTGTTCCATAGAGTATCATATCCCAGAATATTTGGACAATAGGTTTAATAATGGCAAGTGATTGAAGGCCTATCTTATGATTCAAAGTGAAAGAATGCATTCAGAATAGACAGTGACAGCACAAACACTACAAGTTCATAAGGGAATCATAGACAGGTTTAGAGACATGTAGAACATATGAGATACTGAAGCTTCTTTAGGAGACAGAGCACAGTAGAAATTTGGGATTGTGCATGTGTTTTTAAATTACAGAATGTTCAGAAACTATAGAAAACTTCCAAACAGCCTGTCTTGTGCAGATAGACACTTTCTGCTTTTTCTTGTTCCTCAATATCTAATGATATCACAAAACTTCCTTTTACCCCTATTTAAGACTGGCCTCCAATACTTCTGTTACACCCGCTACTCCAACTCACTCAAGTCCTTTCTGCTAGAAAAGGCTGTAAATTTTCAAGTAATTCAGCTGTAAATGAATAGTGTTATTTTAGTTCTGGAAATATTATTGGTGGTAGAAGACAGAAATTAAACTGTGAACTTCATTTTTTCCTATGAGAGTTTAATGTCCTTTTAGAACTTGCTCAGGCATTTAGTATTAAAATGCACCCACACATCAGTCTTATATTAGGGTAAGTTTTCCATTTGCAAAAATATGTTTATCTCAAATATAGGCTAAAATGTATCCATTTTCTCCAGTCTAGTGCAAACTTTTAGAACATGAAACTAACTTTTAATTCTCTAAAAGTTTGAGGAAATGGGTTAACTATCAGAAGAAGTTACAATTAGAAAATCTACATTCAAAGCTCAGTTGCAGCCATTTGCTTCTACCATAAAGTATAACTGATATATTCTCTCTGCTTTGAAGCAACTATTAAGCAGCTATGGATTTCAGGGGGCTTCTTTTGTCTAATTTGTTTTTATGGAATTTTAAACTCTTTGCACTTAACATTTAAAGACAATAAAGAGAGAACAGGAATTGTTTTATGTCACTATCAGCAACTCATTTTCCCAGAGGAAGCACTGGACACCAAGCACAACTTAAACCACAATGATTTTGCAGAATAATTCTAGAAAGTTTCAGATATGCACAGCAACAGTCTTCCATTACCACTTGCTAATCCTGTCCTAATAATTTAATTAGTATTTTATCTTTATTAAATATATATGCATATATGCATATAGATAATAGATTTACTGGATTTGACTCCTGGCATGTTTTAGCAGTCACTTTTATGCTTCTGTGGAGCTCTAGATATGAGCTGTGAGATGTTGTTCATCTTCTAATCAGATGAACAACAGTAGACAAAATATTTAGCTTTAGAAATAAAAATAAAACCTAAACTGAAGGAGAGTTAGAAATCTGGAGATGGAAACGTTTTTCTAAATTACAACATGTTGAGAAATTGGAGAATAGACAATTGATATTCTCTTACAGATAAGGGTAACACATTTGAAGAGAAAATTTTGGAAGTTGTTCTGGAACTAAATCAGAGAATTACACTTAATTGAGGTATGTAACTAACCACTGAAATATGTTCAGAACCCTCAGTAGCTTCTTTGTTGGCCTTCATATCAGCAGCATTTCCTACTAACTCTACCCCTGTTGTCCTGATAATCTGCACTTGGGATATGTATAAACATTATCAGACAGAAACATAATCTTACTCTAAACCCAAAATGCAGATAAGGATGTGGTGATATATTTTATATTTAACAAAATCAGTTTTGAATATCAGAGATCAGTATCACCCACAGTCAAGCCATGAGGATCAGAGAGTGGTAACTCACGCCTTTCATTCCATCACTCAGAAGACAGAGATCTTTCTTTTTTTCTGTGAGTTCAAGGCCTAACAACCAAATAGTAGCAGCTCATATCTTTAATCCTAACTCTAGGATTAGGATACAGAATTGAACCCCAAAGTGAAACAACTGGGCAGAGAAGATATTTAAAACAGGAAGAGGCAGGGATTCAGGCATTCTGTAGAAGTGACCAGCCAGGCAGAGGACTGTTGAAGATACCACTTGCCCTGTTTGGCTTGAGAAATTGGCTAGGTGAAAATTGACTTTGGTCTGTTTCCTCTCTTTGATATTCCAGGCTGATTTTTTCAAATATGAATTATATCACCAGAGAATGGCTCTTTATCATTCCCTATCTTTAATGACATCTACACAGATGAAGACTCAATTTTTTAAAGCAGTCACTGGAAATACATCACTTCTTAAACTTAGTAATGAATATAATTCTGATATGCATAAACTAAGTCCTATGGCTGTCACGCCATCCAAACACTCCCTAGTGTGTCTGTGTGCTCTTATAGGGTAGTTCATTCTTGAGTTCTTGTCCTGACAAACTCACCTGTATCACCTGTGTGCATGTGCTATATAGTTAATACACTTGTCCTGTGTGTACACATGCTGTATTCAGGATGGGGCAATGTTGTATAGTAAGGTAATTTCATTTTGAACTCTTGAGAAATGTTCATGATGTGTCTTATAATAGCTATGCTATTGTACATTTACTTTATCAGTGCACAAGTACTCCCCTTTGTCCACACACTTCCATTCTTGATTGTCTCTTGTCTTTATGCTTAGCATATTTGCTTCAAGATAAACTTCCTTGTAGTTTTTGTTTTTATTTCCCATTTGATTAAAAATAGTGATGACTATTTTATGTATGTTAACTAGTTGAATATATTTTTAGAAAAATGTTGTGTTGAAACGCACATTTAACAATCAGGTTATCTATTGTTAATGGATTCTTTAAGTCCCTTTCTGGTTTAGAATTTTTGCTGTTAATTAACTGTGTGGTTACAAACATTTCCATTCTGTGAGGTTTTTTTTTTGTTCATTTTGCTGAATAAATCCTTTGTTGATGTAATTATACCTTTTTTCCTGTGATTCTATTGCCTAAACTATATTTAAATATATGCTGGAGCCTTGCCATTGAATTTTCCAATTTGTTTATCAGAATATCATGATATTCCATTTTTTGAAATCTTTTCTCATACATAGATGTCAAGTTTCCTTGGCATCATTTATGTAAGAGTATATCATCCTCTGTGGTAGTTTGAATAGGTATGACTTGTGTGTGAATGGTTGGCCCATAAAAAGTGGTGGAGAACTATGTCACTGTAGAAGCAGTCTTACAGGTCTCATACTTGTTCCAACAATATATTTTTTGGGGGGAGACAGACTCCACCTGTTGCCTGTGAATCAAGATATAGAACTCTCTGCTCCTTTTCCATGTCTGCTGGCATGTTGCCATACTTCTTGCTATGATGGTAATGAACTAACTTCTGAAGCTGTAAGCCAGCCCCAACCAAATATTTTCCATTATAAGAGTTTCTGTGGTACTTGTGTCTCTTCATGACATCAAACTCTAAGACACACTTCTTGAGTCCTTACACATCTAGGTTTATGGAGGTTTTTGTCTTAGTGCTCTTCTTTTGTCAACAGCCTCTTTTATTTCTATCCCTCTTTTGGCTTACTTAATTTTTCAAGGTTGTTCCACCTATTATTTATAATTAGTAGTTCCATGTCAGTTTAGAATTTTTGCTTCTATTCCTTTCTCAATATATGGGAATTTCCACTGGAATTACATTGAATTAGTATCTATAGATACTATGACAGTATAGCAATATTAACAAAAACAATTATATAAAACTGTGGACATAGAAAAAATTTTCAAATATTTATGTCTTTCATTAAGGTTTATATAGCTTTCAATTTGCAGAAAACTATACTCTTTTGGTTATATTTCTTATAGGCAATTATTTTAATGTTCTCATGAATTGGATCACTGTCTTTGTTTCTTTTTTAGATAATTTATTGCTAGGATCAAAAACAGCTGCTTTTAGCATTTTGTTTTCTTCAGCTTTACTGAATGCATTAATTGAAGCAACTTCTTATTGACATGGACTCCCTCAAACATTCTTCTTTATATAATTATTCATTCAAGTATTGTATTGAATAAAAGTATTACAGGTATGCATTCTTATGTTATTAATCTTAAAGAAAAATTGTCCAGTTCTTCATCATTGTGTAGGATCTGAGTACTGAGCTTCTTTTAGATAGACTTTGATGTGGTTAGATACATCTCTTCTATACTCAATTTGCTTGAAATTTTTATCTTACAAATTTTTCAATTTTCTCAAAGACTCTTTCTGCACTAAGATAATGATTTTTGTACTGTTGCATCTTGAGTTTGGATCTGTATATGTTGAGAAACACTTGGTTATATGGTCTTAGAATTTTCATTGCTGTGAAGAAACACCATGACCATGGCAACTCTTGTAAAGAAAATATTTAATTAAAATGGCTTACTTAGAGTTTCAGAGTTTCAATCCATTCTCATCATGATGGGCAGTATGCAGGAAGACATGGTATGGTGGAAGAGTAGCTGAGATTCCTACATCTTACAGGCACATTTTCTCCAACAAGGCCATGCTTACTTCATCAGTCCATGCCTCGTAATAGTGGCACTCCCTATAAGATTATTAAAACCAATTACATTCAAACTAACACATAAAACTCACTAGGCCTTATAAACTTACATAAATATCATAATGCAAAATACATTTAGTCCAACTTTAAAGGTCCTCATAGTTTATCAAGTGTCAACAATGTTTTAAAGTCCAAAATTTTATGTCTCTCCTGAGATGCATGCAATCTCAACTGTAATCACCTGTAAAATTCAAACAAAAAAGCAGATCAAATATTTCCAAATATAATGGCACAGGTTAAACATTGCCATTCCAAAGTGCAGGGAAGGGAGCATTGCAATAAAATACTGGTCCAAAGAAACACAGAAATCCAGACAGGCAAACTCCAAACTCTGCGTTTCTGTGTCTGATGTCAAAACACTCTTCAGATCTCCAACTCCATGCGGCTTTTTTGACTGCAACACACTATTTTCTTTCATACTATTTCTGTTCTCTATTAGCCAGTCTTCTTGGCAAGTGTCCCATTATTCTGGTCTTTCTAAAATCTTGGATTCTCCATGGAATGCAGGCTTCAACTCCTCAGTTTTACACAATGGTCTCTCTACTAGGCCTCCATTATGGGATAACCCTAACATATGCCTGGCCTCAGCAGCTTTCTTTAGATGTGGAGGCAAATCTCATAGCCTGCTTCTTTTATCCTTATCTCTATAACCAAAACCATGTGGCCAAAAGTTCCAAATTCTCCTGCTTGCTGGTAATGGAACATGGTCCTCTCATTCAATTATATGTTTACCAGCTTTCTGTCTTTCACTGTCTAAGCTTTTCTCTTAGATGGTACCCCACTACTCCCAGCTCTAAGTTTTTCCTTAGTTTCTTTCCACAAGTTAGAAATTTAGCTGGATAGGATCTTGCCCTGGGGTTACCACTTTCTTTATTCCATTTCTTAATCCATTTATCTTCTTGGACATAGGACTTAGCGGCATTACACTTAATGATGCTCTTTTTCTCCTCAAAATTTATAGTTTGTAATTTACCCTGCTCAGCTTCTTCCTTCTCATTAAAAATCCTTATAATCATGAACACTAATAACCACTTGACAGAGTCTATACTAGGTTGTTTTGGGATTTTTCTCTGCTGATGAAATTGATCAAAAACTCTTCACTTTAGCTTCAGGCAGACTCTTCAGACAATGACAAAAGGCAGCCACTTTATTTACCAAAAGAGCAGTCTTCATCATAAAGAAAAGACCAGTATCCAGGCAACATACTAACTTTCTTCTCTCCTGTAACCTCTTGATAAGCACCACTCAACAAATCACATTTAACACCACAATCTTCCATGCTTTAACTAGTATGACCCATTAAGCATCACATAAAGCATTCCACTGCCTTCCTAACCCAAACTCTCATAGTCAATATTACTCCAAACAAAACTATGGTCAGACCTATCATAGCAATTTCTCAGTTTCTGGTGGCAACTTATAACTTAGTTAATGTTTTAATTGCTCTAAAGAGACACCACAACTACAACAACTTCTATAAATAAAACACTTAATTGGGGTGGCTTGCTTAGAGTTTTAGAGGTTTCAGTTATCAACATAATTGTGAGCATGGTAGCATACATGTGGAGATGGTGCTGGGAGAGTAACTGAGGGCCCTCCATACTGCAGGCAACAAGAAGTCTACTGAAATACTGGTTAATATCCAAACCATAGGAATTCTCAAAGCCTGTCCCATAGTGACACACCTCCTTCAACAAGGCTGTATCAACTCCAATAAAGCCCCACCTCTTAATAATGTCAATCTTATGGGATTATGGGGCCCAATTATATTCAAACTACCCCAGGATCTTATCCTTTTAATAAGCTATGCAATATTTGATACTATTTTGATTATGAATATGTCATGAAAATTGATCTGTAGTTTACTTTTCTTCTTGCATCCTCACTATTGTGATATGATGGTTAATGGTTACCTAATAAAACAAATGAGAATTCCATCTTTAATATTATGGAAAATATTTTTTCCTTTCAATTAGAAAGTAAAGTCATCAGGTCTGAGGCTTTGCTTTTTAGAGACTGTTACAGATGCAACTTCCTTACTCATTTTTCAATTTCTATTCTGTTTTGATGGGATATATGTCCTGGAATTTACATATTTCTTCTAGATTATTCAATATTTGTTATACTTCTGTATTTTTATCTTTTCTGCATGTGTCTTTATATCTGAATAATGTATATGTCTGGTGCATAAACTTGAATGTGCAGGCATATAGGTTCCATGACCTATAGCTTGCTGCCCTACTGACTTGAAGCAGCATCTCTCAGTATCCCAGTGTTCTTCATTTTTCTTAAGCTGGCTAGCCAGGGAGAGCTCCAGGGCTCTGCGCAACTCAGACACTATTGATGGGATTATGTGTTGCTTCAGGTTGTGTGAAACTCTGCCTCTCTCTACTTCTGAAAGGGTTAAAACATTTTACCTGCACGGTTTCTAATTTTCTTTGAGTCATGATCCCAATATTCTGCATGATTGTTTAGGGAAATCTGATAGTTTCATATAGATGTATCTGTCACTTATGCTGCTTTGAAAATTCACTCTATCCTTTATTTTTGGTATTTTGTTATTAGATATATTTTTAAGTCTTCTTTTTAATGAATCTGTTAGAGGTCTTTGAGCCTTACATACCTAGATGACCTTGGGGAGACTTTGGCCTTTATTATTAAAACAAACTCACACAATTTTAAAAGTTTCCTGATAGAGTACATGGAGCAGTTACCAGTATCTTTATACTTAAGTATAAAAATATGTAAATGTTTCTGTATTGTAAGCATTTGAGTAGACGTTTTAAATTTATGGTGCCAAGGTTAAGAACTTCAATTACTAAGTTTCTTAAAGAAGTCATTACAATGCTGAAAAATTAATCAGTGGACACATTTTCTTTCAGTAAATAAAAGAATATCTATCTTAGTCAATAGCAAAAACTACTTTTTGTCTGCACTTCATGAAAATAATTCAGTCATTAATTGATGTTGTACTGAGTGCCACTGATGTTTTCTCTGTGTGTCATATTTAGATAAGCCATTGCCTGAGTAATGATACCACACAGTCACTGATATCCATACTACGGCAATTTTTTACTGAGTTAGACTGATGCCCATTTCACAGCCCATTTCCCTTTGAAATGACACATTTTCCACCATTGAGCACTATGTTGTCCAATAGGATTGCTACTAACTACACACAACAAAGTAGCACTTAAAATGTGAAAAGCCCAAAGTGTCCTGGAATGTGAAGTAAAATAGTCAGTATTGAAGACTGTGTGGAAGAAAAAGACATGAAAGATGTTATACTAATAACATTTTATTGATTATTTAAAATGTACTGTTTGTTATTCTGGGATTGATAAAATATATTTCTTAAATTTTAATTCATCTTATTCATTATATAAATATATAATCACCATATATATTTACTAGAAAATGGAAAATACCATTAATCTACAGTGTGCCTTTAACAAAAAGTTTTCAAGTGAAGTGTAGCTGGAGTCTAAGCACTTGGGAGACTGAGGAATAGAATTAGGGCTTCATATAACGAGCCTAATTGTTAAGCAGCTGCAACAAAACATGTATCTTCTTATTCTTATTTTCATGGACTTCTCCTTGCTCAAGTGCACTCTAAGTCATGCCAAGGACATACACCTTTCGATGTTGTTTGACCATGCGATGCCATCTGTCTTTGCCTTTTAATATTTGTCCTTCATATGGAGAGGATTTCCTACCTCCTGTAAGTTAGCTTTGTAAAGCCCTGCAGTCCATACTGTCCACTAGTGCTTTGTTTGATATGTAATTTTCTTTTCTTTTCTTGTCTACAAATAGGCTTATTAATGCCATGGCTCCTGGGAAAATAAATGAAAGTAATTATAATTAAATGAGCAGCAATAATTAGCTTTTAAAATATTCTTTGCCATTTGTAGCCCTGAAAAAATGAAAATTAGCAAACTTCTTCATTTATTTTATGTCACTATGGTCAAATACCTGACAGGACTCCTTCTTCTGGCTTAAAGTACCTAAGGCTTCAGAGCACTATGGTGGGGAGAGTGTGGCATGCCTAGGAAGCAGCAGAGATATGCGGTTCAGACCTGGCAAAGAGAATACACAGACAATACCAGGAAGCAAAAGCCATGAATGGGTACCACACAGACACATTTTCCTTAGGAAAGCCACATTTGCCAGATTCCAGAACCTCCCAAAAATAGGGCCAAACATTCACAACAAGATTCTTAGGGAAATTCTGAGATTTAAATCTCAACAGTGAGCAACAAAGGAACTGCAACACTGTCAGAAGCAAGTACAACAGGGTTAGTGATGATTTTGCTAAAGTATGAAACCCAGGTGTAGTATGAGATTTCTGGCAGAAACACACAGAGGCTTATATTAATTACATGCTGTTCAACCTATGGCTATGGCTTATTGCTAGGTAGTTCTTGCATCTTAACTCAACCCATTTCCATTAATCTGTCTTGCCATGTGGCCCTTGACTTACTTGTGTTTCTTTTTTTTTTTTTCCTTTATTTTGTATTTATTAAAAAAAAACACAGTAAAAAGAATTTAAAATGTGGAAGAGTTAACAATAACTATATAGAAGATAAGAATGATAAAAAAAAAATAAAAAAAAAAAAAGAATGATAAGCATGGCTTATCAAGGGTAGACATACAAATAAGATTGCTACACCTATATTTTCTTTGTGTTCATCTTTCCCTCTGAATTTTTTTTTTTTTCCATCCCTGTATATCCTTATTCAAGGTCTCCTCCCCCTCCCAATACATCTGGTCACTTTTTTTTTTTTTTTTCCTCTGTGTTTCTTTCACATGTTGATTCTTGGGTGACTGGATCATGTCTATTGTGACTCCACCCTCTTTCCCTTTTATCTATGCTCAGATTTCTTGCCTGCTTCTAAGATGCCCTGCCATAGGTCAAAATGGTCCCTTTATTAACCAATGACATTCACAGCATACAGAAAGACATCCCACATCATCCAGGCACCTCACTTCCACTAGATCTCTCCTTTTGTTACTGTTGTTTTCATTTGCTTTTTGTTTTATTTTGCCTGAGAAAGGGTCTCTCCATTGGCTGGCTTGGAGTGGTCTCATAGATCAAACTAGCCTCAAACATAAAGAGAACTACTTTTATCATCTATCTTCAAAGGTAGATTAAAGACTACCATACCCAGATTCCAGTATCTCTCTATTCATGAATGCCTCTCTATTGATTGTGTGCATGCACATACACACACACACACACACACACACACACACACACACACACATGAGAGAGACAAGGAATGACAGAGAATGAGATAGAAAGAGTTCATTAGTTCATTGCTTATGATGTATTCTTTACATTCTACCATTCACGCTTTCTTTTCTTCCCTCTATTACTGTAAGTGATCTCTAGAAGTTAAGCTATGCTATCCCTCTAGCAAAGCTCAGCTCTTTTTCTCATGGAAAGATATTCACTTTTATTGTCTCCTCCATTATGATACATTTATGTAGATGGAATTAATAGAGTATCTACCACAGGTTTCCTTAGTTGATTGTTTATAAGTTTAAAGATGTTAATACTCAAGGATATTAAAAGCAGCATAAAAGAAATTACATCATTTCAAATAGGAAATATTTTAACGTGAGGTTCCATAAAATAAAATAAACATTTTAAAAAGTGAAGCCTATAAACATCAGGAAGATGGATAAGTTGACACCTTATTCTGCATATCTCTGTTTAATAATATTATATTTCATTTCCCATGCTAAGAAAACAGCCATTACCCAAAGCAGCCACTCGTAAACAGGCCTTGTGAACAGATTGCATCCTTGTTGGTGGTATGATAATTGAAATAAGTTTTCTAGTCTTTTATGAGAAAATACCAGATGTATAAAATACCTATTAATCAATTCCCTTACTTTTGCAAGCCCAAATTTCAGTACTGGTGGCTATTAATGCATAAATTCTGCAGTGGGAAGGGGAACTGCAAGAACACCCCACAGAAGTAGCTATGCCACCATCTGCAGCCTGCTTCTGCACCATTACAGCTCTAGTGTCAGGCAATAGAGCCATTGCTATGGACACCCCAAGGAAAGAATAATATCCACTGACTATCATCACACCTGGTAATTCTTCAGTGTCTTAAAATAAAGTTAGGTGAAAACAGTAGCTATCCATGAATACTTAAAAAATGTAGTCTACCATCCAACTCCACCTTCCTTATCTATTAAGTCAGCCCCCATATGTCAATAAATGAAGAAAGAATTCACCTTATCCAAAAACCTCTCCCCAGCCAGCCCCCCTTGCAAATACAAATACATAATGCTGAGGACACAACTTAATTCAGTACAGAGTGTTTGCCTAACAAGTGCAAGACCCTTGGTTAAGTTCCAAGTCTTGACAAAAACAAATAGGAGTTCTTTTTCTCTCTGTGATATATGTGCATATATATGCAGAAAATAGGACAAGATTATTATTAATAAGTATAGAACAGAAGGAAGCAGCTGGCCTAGAAAAGAAACATTAAAAGTACATGTGTTTCCCCTAAAGTGTTATACAAGTGGCATTTGGGATAAAACCTCACAACACTCTTTTTCTCTTGAGTGAGAGATTGAAGAAAAGTATCCTTGCAGTGGAAATAGATTACTTTTAAAAAAACAAGGTTTTCTTTTCCTGTTTGAATCATCCTTCTCCCTTGCACAGCACCTCTACAGGAAGGAATGCATGCCTCTCTCTTCTACACTGTTTCCATATTTTAAGACCTTGCTGATAGAGTCTAATTTATTCTGTCAAATATTATACACTATCTTGCTAGTTTCTTCTAGCTTTTTTACTTTTGAAAGTTAGGAGTGAGGCTTTTATCTAACAACCTAATTTGCATAGGAAACATTTATCAAAAATATATCTTACAATGTGATACCAAGGTAATATGCTCCTATAATTATCTGGATTACATTTACTAAAATCTGACTTAGGATTAGGGTTAGGGCAAACAAACATCAGAGACTACTTGAGACCCGAAGCCTACTCATGCTTCAAAGTCCTGTAACACTCCACTCAAGACCGTAAGGTTGGAGATACAGTTCCTTAACTCCTTTGTTTTCTGTAAGTCACTCTCCTCTACATACTTTATTAACTCTTATCCTCTGCCCTTGCTTATAAAATTGTGCTCAGAATTTTTTCACCTTAAGACCCAGATGTGCTTTTTAATATATATGTCTTCAAACCTCTTTGTTTTATTCTTGCTCTGCCTTATTCTGAATACGCTGTTGCTGAACACTCACTGATAAGTTTGTACACTGGCCACAGAAAATCATCAGCATTAGAAGTGTTCATCTCAGTGGAGCACTAAAAAGAGGGACGTTTTCCTATACAATTGAGACAAATGTGCTATTTGTATGTTCTTTTTTATTTAAAGCATGTAAGAGTTTCCTGTCTCAGACTAAAAGGTCTCTTACTATGTAATCTAAGTCCTCCATCTGAACTTGGTTTTCTAAGGTGTAATAACTAATACATGTAGAGATAGGTGATGGACTCTTTATAACAAGAGGGAAACAGCTCCAGAAAATGTTCTACCTAAAATGACCTGAAGACTAGTCTTCCCCAGAGACTCCGTGGTCCTGTGTAATGTGTTGTCATGTAGCAAATCTCTTTTTCTCTATGTCTACTTGACATGAGCCTTTTCAGGATGATAAACTGAGCCCCAGTCTAGCCATTTTCCTCAGCTTGGTTCTCCTCAAGTGTTCTTTGAGAGGAAAACAAAGGCTTTTCCTGGGACAATGTTTTAGGCAGGGCATAAATTGCATAAATACTTTTACACAGCATTAGAAGCATCTAGAAAGGGCATCCTTCAAGCGTCATGCTCCTTTCCAATAGCCACCACAAGAAATTCTTAACATGCCTTCTCAAATTTCAAGAATCAGGATTGAAAAGAAATCAAGTCCATGATTCTTTAAAGTGAACACCTTGTAAATGTTAAATCTGAATCATAAACTCATTCAAAGAAATTCTGGATACACAAAATACTAGAAATGTCTTTTAGAGTGTTCACAGACTCCTTACCCTTTTTGGTATGTGTATTTGAATGCACATATGTTCAAATGTGCACATTTATATGGACACCTTTGTATCACTTTTCAGGAGCATTCTGTTTTGTGTGTGTGTGTGTGTGTGTGTGTTTGTGTAATGAGGTTTTCGTTTAGGCCTGAAACTCACCAATTAGACTAGGCTCCCTGCCCAGTGAGCTCTCAGGATGTGCCAGTCTCTCCCTCCTCAGTGCTGAGATCACAGGTATGCACAACAAGTGAAAGCTGTTTTACATGGATTAGGGGGAACAGGCTTGAGTCCCCTGCTTGCAAGGCAACAGAGTTCTCTCTCCAGCCTGCCTAAGAGTGAAAACTTATAATGTTTTCAATGGCTGTGGTTGCTGCTATATAATATAAACTCTCTACTAAAATAAAAGACTTTATTGTTATTACAACATTAGTTAGCTGAAAAACATTAAAAAATAAAGGTGAGTTAGAATACCTTCTCAAATTATACTGACTGGCTATAAAAAGGCTAATGTTATTATACTGTTCAGTATAATTCTGTCTTCTTAATGCTTCTCAGATATAAGCTATCATCACTGATTCTACAATGTGGCATCACTGCATCCTAAGGCTTAACAGCTATTGCACAGAACAGCATCTTCAATTGCTGTTATTTGTCTTTTTTAAAAATAGAAAGTTACAATGAATTAAATGAAAAGCTCACCAGAACAGCAATACAGATTACAAACAATAATAGGCAGACCCTAATGTATATCCTGGGGTTTCACGTGATGTCATCATCTACTACTGCAAATTTAATAGTACTGCTGCCTGGAAGCTAGACTATTATAGTATGTTTAATTTCACTAAGATGTAAATTACGTGCATCAGCTGTGTATAGTATGGGCTACTGTGACTTTCAATTATTTTTGAAGTTGTCAGGCATCCTACTGTGTACAGCTATTTTGTTTATCTAGAAGCCTGACACAGTTGTGCAGTTCACTATGTGGGTGTGTACATGGGTGCACATATGCTTATGTGTGTGCACATTTATTGTGTGCATGTGTGTATTTGTGCATCTTTGTGTTATCTGTTTGTGTGTGTGCATAGTGTGTTTGTCTGAGTGTGTGTATGAATATTTTTTATAATCCTTCTTAATTTGGGACTTCTTTCATTGCCACAGTGCTGTCAAATGACTTTAACTTGAACTTGTTTCTAAATTTTTGAAGATCCCTAATTTAAGGGTAGGATTAAATGCTCTTGATATTGCAAGTGTGGTTTTTTGTTTTTTTGTTTTTGCTAATATAAAAGTCTGTTTATTTAAAGTCCATTAATGTTTAAAGGTATGTTTCAAAACATCTCTTCTTGAGGTTGCTTATCCTTGATGTTCTTGCTGGTTTGCAAAGACCTCATACCATTTATGCCATGACACAGAACTTCTTAAATATCAAATAAGTCCTGAATTTAAATCATTCTATCACTCACTAAATTAAAGATATGATATATTTTGTGCCCAAAGGTTTGAATTTGGGACATTGAGACCAACTTTTCCATCATCAAATCAAGTGTTTAACCATTGTGCTAAGTACTCACATAAAGAAATGTAATCAGAATTGCATGTCATGTATATATTTCTGGTTATGTCAAAGTAAGTTTCATTCTTTTTTCTTTGCTGTCTTTCATTGTTTTAGTTTGGTAATATCATTAACATTGTAGAGTTTTGTTTGCTATTTCCCCAAAGAGGTGATTCTGATAGATAATCCAAAGAGAGCCTTTTACTATGACAGTGTGTGATCTCAACCTGTGCATTAATCAAATATTACCTGGGTATTTTATGTACTCAGTATATACTTGAGGAACATAGAGACTATTAAAGACTGGGTTTTCTTACACAAAGTGGGGCACTAGCAAGACAAAGACTATTATTGTTTAGCTTTGCAAAAGGAAATAAGGAAAACCACAGAAGCAGAGTAATTACCTGGAAGTTACAAAAAAAAGAATATAGTGCCCCATACAACCACCCTGTTGAATAGTTTAGTAGCCAGAGACTCAACGGTGTAGCAAGATTGTCATATTCTATATAGAAGGATGAGATTGAGGGTTTTTTCATTTTTTTATTTAAAAAGTTTTTCCCATATCTTCCACTACTCCCCCTCCCTTCCCTCCTCCCAGTCTCTTCCAGTCCTCCCTCAGGCTATCCTTCCTTTCCCCCATGTATTCCCCAAGGAGGGCAAAGAGTCCCAAAGTGGATCAGTTCAATCTGGCATATCCAATCTGAGTCCCTCATCCTGGTATTAAGGCTGGATTAGGTGTTTCCTCTGTAGAAATCTTTGGGTTTCTTATAAAGAATCAAAACATTGATGCTTTTTCATAAAGACATAGAAAACACCTAACCTGGATTTCACATGACAGATGACCCTAGTCTCAGGCTTGTCAATCACTGGTTAAAGCATTTTGAAAGTTATTTTTACTCCCAAGGTTATTTGTGTGTAGGGGGTGGGGAGTATAGAAATTCTTAATAATTTGGGAGGGGTTAGATTACAGCATGTGATTATTTTAAGTTAAATCATTAGGGTTATAAGGAGAATAAAAAAAAAGTAAATAAAAGGGGTTAAGAGCCTTCGTGCAGATGGTAGATAAAGAGATGAAGGTGAAGCTGAATTTGTGTGTTCAGGTGTTTTAGAGTTCTATAGTTTTTCCTCAGGGAAGAAGATGGCCTGGAAATGATCCTCTTCCTTAGTATTCCTAAGGTTACTGAAAACTGTTTGTGGGTTTTATGTCAAGGAGAGAGGGAGTTGCCTAAGCAGTCACTCTTTCTTAGGACCACTAAACACACATTACATTTATGACCTAATCAGTTTCTTTCTCAAATTTAACAATGAAAATGCTGTTATAATAAAGTTATAGACTCCTAATGTTCAAAGAAGTTAAATTTTTACCTGCAGAAAATTTGCTATGGCTCAATGTCTTTGATTTCTATACTCTATAAACCAAATACATCAAGATAACCTTACTTGAACTTTGTTCAAGTTCAAATGTCACTAATCTGACATTTTGAACATACTCTGAATTTCAAGTCAGGACTAGTAATTATTCTAGATATTCAACAGAGTCATGAAAACAATGTACAACAAACTTGGATTTGTAGAACCTTGTGGCAATGGTAGACAGTTAGATAACATCTTATGATCAACTATAAAATTTTAAACCTAAAACAGAATTGTAGAGCACTATGGTGTCAATATAATGTTTTGTACATTTCGTGCCAATAAATCCCACCATGGCACTTACTCTGCCCTTTCCAAACCCTTGAGCTCTGAGAACAGTATGAATGTACCATTATACTGAAAAGACCACATAAAAAGAAAGATAGTTTCCTATTATTAAGGACATTATCTTTATCACAATGACATTGTGAGTTTTAGTATTCATAGAGCACTTTTAGAATTAAACTACTGTCAATTTTCTTACACTAGATCGAAATCTTCTCACTATATTAAGAATTTATTATTTATATTTCTCTTTAGTTGATCTATAAAAAGAAAAACACAATAATATTTTCTGTTCAATTTAGAACCTAATATTCTAAAAGCTAGTCAGAAAACATAATGATGAAGAAGTTTTTGATCCTAGGTGCAAAATTGCTGCTAATGGCTAGCTGAATTGGCCCTATGCCAACCTGCCTTTAACTATGTTTGTAGCCACAGACAAATGCTACTCCCAGGA
This sequence comes from Sigmodon hispidus, assembly GCA_004025045.1. Classification (NCBI taxonomy): domain Eukaryota; kingdom Metazoa; phylum Chordata; class Mammalia; order Rodentia; family Cricetidae; genus Sigmodon; species Sigmodon hispidus. The sequence continues at coordinate 3,746 of PVIH01021521.1, read as the reverse complement.
TTAACTAGTGTAGTCAAAAGTTTCTGGCTCAGCCTAACCATAGGCCAAAAGAGCTTCTTTAGTAACAAATGGTAATTAAATATATTCATAGTGTACAGAAAGATATCCCATATCGCTTCTCCTTTTCTGTCTAATCAAAAAGAAAGGTTTCAATTTTAATATAGTAAAATAAATATGAAAAAAATCTATCAAGCAAGAATTACAATTATAATATCTAGTCTATTTGTATGCATCAAAATAAATGAAAATATTCTATCATTTACCTTATTCTTGTGAGTCCAAAGCTTCATATCTAATTTACTTTTAATTATAACTAAGAAAAACTACAATTATAACTGTCTAATCTTCAACTTCATAAAAAACTACAGAAAATTATAATTTTGCCTGAGTAAACAGAAAGTTCGTTGTAAGCAACTTTCAAATATTTAAAGATGACAGAGAAATTTGGTTGACTGTATATTCACACAAACTTTCATTGTAATATTAGGGCATCCATCTTCAGCCTATAAGCATAGAATCTCTGGCAGACTTTTCAATGAAGCAGGAAATTTGAAGGACTGCTTCACTCATTCTGGCATAATTTATCAATCACTTCTCCATATGCCCTGCAGGATGTCTGGCAGTCTCTGTGAAACAGGAACCTGAAGGACTATCTGGGCTCATTCTGACAAAGTTCAGAGGTTACTTTCCTAAGGTCCTGCATATCCAGTTTATACAGCACACTGTCAAGCAGTTATGTCAAGAACAATCTCTTGCCTAGTAGGTAACTTTTGCCACAAAGAAAGTAAATTTTATATGGAGTTTTTTTGATCCTCATTATCTTCTTGAAGCAGATTGATGTCTCACTATCCAAAAAAAGTCTAAGTTTTTAAATATTTTAAATGACTAATTCTGTAGTTTTGAAGTGTTTGAAGGCTACCTGAAAATATATCTTTGTATCCAAAAAAACCTAACTAACATAATTATAGGTTTGATTATCATAGATGACAAATTATGAATCGGCATTTCTTAATTATGTGTTATAATTTTAAATAAATTACATAAACATGATATTTAAACAAGAGAAGAGATATGCATACAGTGTAACAAAATTAACCTTAAATTTGTATCAATAGACTCAGAATTTATATTAATGTAAAGTATTTAAAACAAGTAATCTACTCTTATCCTACTATATCTGCATCCCCTTTTATTCTTTAGAAGGAGATTAAGTATGACCAATAGCCAAACCTTCTAAACAAAGATAAACACTTATAATCTACTTTTTGGAAATGTGAGCATAGTTTTCTAGGCTACTTCCTACTGACTGGGGGCATTGGTAATCTTTGAGGGACTCTGAGGCTGGATCATCTTAGTCAGCATCCTTGAAGCTATTATGGCCATCTGTTTCCATCAGAGATTTTTGAGGAGGTCTTTCTCAGTCAAACCATAGTAGCCTGGAGCCATTATGTAGATTCTCAAATTCTGTGGAAACAGAAGCAGAACTTCTTTTCTAAAGCCATATATCCTTAGATCCAAATTTCAAAGTCAAGACACCTTTAAAATATATGCATTGTTTTAACTTAACAGACTTTACAATCAAACATTTTTCTGCAGGTTAGCTCATGAATGGTTATAAAATTAAAAGAAAACAATGACAGACATAATCTAGATTCTTTGTGTATTTTCTATCATTATGTGGCTTATTATATTTTTATTACTTTATTTTTCTCTTTTAAAAATGTTCTCTACCCTTTTCGGTACTCTCCCAAGCCTACACAATTTTTTTTTTTTTTTTTTTGGTACACATTGTAATCTATTTAGAGTTTTGTCCATCAGAAGAATCTTTTTCATTGCTTATCTTTAATCATTTTTTTTAACAAGAGAGTTTTTAAGTTGCTAAACTGTGTAGCTAGAACTGAAGTGCTACTGACTCTGCCCCACTAAGCTATGCTCCCATCCTTGCAAGAGGTGACAGGGAAAAGCCTCTTAGTACCACAGTCCATGAGAGAGATTCTGAAAATCAGTCATGTATCTGAGGTCATGGTGGCTGGTGAGTGCCTATATCTCACAGGCAGCTGCTGGGAGTCTCTTTGCTACTGCTGCATGAAATTGTGAAACAAGAAATCTCAATGTGGCTCAGTTTCTCTGTGTTCATAATTCTTCTAAAGCTTTTTCTTTGTTCAACAGTTGGAATCATTTGTAGCCTGAAGTTTCGGACTCAGTCTAGCACCAAGTTTCAAACCAGCAGTTTCATATACTCACACAAAAGCTTGTATTACTTACAAGCTATTTGGCTTATGGCTCATGCTCATTACCAACTAGCTCTTACAACTTAACTCCACCCATTCTTATTAATCTATGTCTTGCCATATGGCTAGTGGCTTACCAGTACTTTCACATCTTGTCTTTTTGGGAAGAAGCTTGCAGATTCTCCTTGATCCCACCCTCCATTTTTTTTTAATCTATGCTTAGATTTCTTGCCTGCCTCTTTATTAACAAATGGTAATCAAGTATATGCACAGCATTCAGAAAGACATCCTAGAGAAGTCTTTTTAAAAAAATTAAAGGTGATTATTGCAGATATTTAGAGCTACTCAGAGCCTAAATAAGTGAAGGCACAAACAGACCATATATAACACAGACTCTAAATCCCAGGGATCACTGAAAATTTGGTAGAGTGGCAGTGGGAGAAATGTAAGAACCTAAGAAGAAAGTGCTGGGAAACAGTGACTTCTGGAAATGGCAAAGCCAATGCTGTATGACTTCACAACAGCAATGGCTAGCTGCACTGCACCTAAATAAGACCAGCCTCATCAATAGTCAATCAGGAATTGAGGAGAGACCCATAGGGCCTATCTATCCATGCTACACTATTCGCTACCGATGGTTTCTGATGAAGCTACAGTAAGGTTTTTTTGTTATATCCCTATACACTTAAGTGTCAACTGGGCTCTAGCTTATATAAACACAAACATTCGATCACACAGATGATCCCGGTTAAACTCAATGATTCCCAAAATAAATAAGCAAATAAAAACAAAAGGCTAAAAAGAAATGACAAATATAAATTATGTCTTTGGGATGAGTCCAAACATATCAACAATAACAAGAGCTGAATATGAATAGAGCCATCACTGTGATCAAAGCAAATACATCTCTAGTCTTCTAGAGCACCTAAAAGCAAATCAATGCTCTGGTGGTTTGACCTACAGATGTTCATTGTTTTTCTTCTGGGTCTATCTGCACACAACAAAGATTAGTCTGTGTTTAGTTTGAGCTTTGTGTGTTGACTTAGTGCAGTTGTATTAGTTAATTGAACTGTGCTTTGTGTGTGTGTGTGTGCGTGTGCGTGTGCGTGTGTGTGTGTGTGTGTGTGTGTGTGTGATCAAATCTCATCTGTATCATGGATGTGCATTGTAGTGACAGAGAGCTTTGCCAAAATTTATATTTTATTTTTTGAGTACTAAGTATCTTAGAGTCAACAGAAAATAATAGTAAATCAGAAACATTCTAACCACATTCAGGGAAACTGTGGAAATAGTATTTTCTTTTTTCTTTTTTTTTATTTTTTTCTTCTTCTTTATTTTGTATTTATCAAAAAAAAAACAGTAAAAAGAATTTAAAATGCAGAAGAGTTAACAATAACTATACAGAGGATAAGAATCATAAGCATGGCTTATCAAGGGTAGAAATACAAATAAGATTGCTACACATATATTTTCTTTGTGTTCAGCTTTCCCTATATATCCTTATTCAAGGTCTCT
>PVIH01021520.1:0-24168 GCA_004025045.1 Sigmodon hispidus | reverse complement strand
ATTTTGTCCTATTGACAGTGTCCTTGGCTTTGCAGAAGCTTCTTAGCTTCAGGAGATCCCACTTATTGATTGTTGGTCTTAGTGTCTGTGCCACTGGTGTTATATTTAGGAAGTGGTCACCTATGCCAATTTGTAGAAGTGTATTTCCCACTTTCTTTTCTATCAAGTTCAAAATGGCTGGGTTTAAGTTGAGGTCTTTGATCTACTTGGATTTGAGTTTTGTGCAGGGTGACAGGCTCGGATCTATTTGCCTTTTTCTACACACTTCCATCCAGCTATGCCAAGACCATTTGTTAAATATACTATCTTTTTTCTATTGAATGTTTGGGCCTCTTTGTCAAAGATCAGATATTCAAAGGTTTTTGGGTTAATGTCTGGATCCTCAATTCTATTCCATTGGTCCACATGTCTGTTTTTATGCCAGTACCAGGCTGTTTTTATTACTGTAGCTCTATATTGTAGCTTGAAGTCAGGGATGGTGATACCTCCTGAGGTTCTTTTGTTGAGTAAAATTGTTTTGGTAATCCTGGCTTTCCTGTTATTCCAAATGAAATTGAGTATTGTTCTTTTTTTTTTTTTTTTTTTTTTGCCTTCAGGAGCATGTTTATTGTGTTTGAGATGATACATCAGTGCTGTCTGAGCTACAAAGGGTAAAAGGGAATCCTTTCGTTACAAACTGACAGGTAAAAGGTAAAACATTTTCACAACAGCATGAACCACATATTCAGAAATAGATCTGGACTTAATACAAATGACATATTTTCTAGTCATCTACAGCTACTTTTATAACTTCATACAGATAATGAATTAGGCTAAAATGCACTATAATATTTGGTAGACTTCAGGACCAGTATCCTTAGTACATCACAAAATACATTTTGATATCCCAAAGAAGTAAGACTTGCAAGTAGGCATTTTAAGCGTAAGTAATCTACAACTACAAAGTTCTACTCTTTTTTTTTTTGTACATCAAACTTTATTTTTTATTTATTTTTATTTTTTTAAGCAGGGGTACTCACTCATTTGTGGTCTCTAAACAAACAAACAAGAAAAAAAGCCAAGCATGCCCAAGTGGCAAACCACAACCACTGAATAGCTTGGGATCAGAAACACCCTGGAGTGACCCTTCAGATCCCACTCCAACTATAGGAACACCTGACTCACTCTTGAGGGAGGGGTGACAAAACTGGATTTGCCAGGAGTGGAGACTGATCCAAGCATTATTGGGTCAGTGGCACCATAGGACAGTCTGCTCCCTGCCCAGGGAGGGGATGGGGAGTTGTGTAGAAGAAAAAATGACTTGATGAGGTGGGAGGGGGAAGGGACCTTGAATAAGGATATACAGAGATGGGAAAAAAATTCAGGGGGAAAGCTGAACACAAAGTAAATATGTGTGTAGCAATCTTATTTGCATTATCACCCTTGATAAGTCATGCTTATGATTTTTATCTTCTATATAGTTATTGTTAACTTATCAGCATTTAAATTCATTTTACTTTTTTTCTTTATAAAATAAATAAATAAATAAAAACATTAAATCTTTAAGTTGTCCTTGTATGCAGTAGGCAATTCAAAGTTCAATAATTAAGACTATATGCTAGACCAGATATTTCTTAAAACCAGGAACAGATATAACCATACATACTTTAATATTCCAATTACATAGGTTTGTTATCAGTGGGTACACTTTGATTTGATCTATATATCTAGCTATACATGCCATTTGATCTATCAAACATAACAAAATACATTAAACATAGTTTGAAACTAAGTATATTTAGCAATATATTTTCAGATGCCCAAAATGCACAAAGTATTCAGAATTTATGTATTTTTACATTGAGAAAATATGCATTGCAAGTCACCAGTGAACATAGTCTCATATACTTGAAAAATTCAGAACAAAATTTGCTGCTTGGAGAAGTTGAGGCAAAATGAACAATTTCATTAAAATTGTGTATATAGTATCAATCGTTTTAGATTGTTCAGCTAAATATAACTTACTGATCACATGGATATGGTATAGACAGATGTGTACTAAGTATAAAGATATTTATTATTATTATTTAAAATTTATATAATAAAATAACACAAATATAAATATAATAAAAATTAGTATATTTATTAGAACATATTGTCTAATAATATTATGAGGGTAAGAAGTCTCATGGATATTCAATAAACTATGGATGGAGGTAATGTGATTGCACTACTCCATTTGAGTAAAAGCATAAAATATATGACTTTTTAAATCCTCTTAAAAAGATTTTCATTAACACTTTCCAGTCAAAGTAAGGATCCACTATGTAAAGACTGAATGTTTAATATATGTTATCCATAGCTTAATACAATTAAGTTGCTCTTTCTTACAAATGAACTTCCAAAAAATCCAGTCTGATTATCCATAAGAATGTTGAAAGATATAATATTTAAACTGAGTTGACTAACATAAACTTTAAAATAGTTATGTCTTTTTTGTTCCATATATAAGGATATATATACAAATATGTATATATATATAAAGCCTTCTTAGTACTGAATGAAACTATTTTTTTACTTACATGAAGAAATAATATATTTAATATAGTTAGCATCATTAAGCCTCAATTGCAAGCAAGAAGCCAGGACTCCTACTGTCAGGCCTGACCCCACCCAAAGGCACTCTTATCTACAAGGACTACTCTGTCCCTCAGCCCATCTACATTCAGAGACCTTAGCAGCTCTCTGAGACAAAAACACTGCCAGAAGCTATTGGAAAAAGCAAGGCTTCCTAAGGCACAAACACTTTTTTGAATTAGGGAAAGAGATGAGTAGATGCCAGTACAAGAATATATTCAGCAAAATAAAAGAGTATATGGCAGTAACAAAACCTAATGTTTCTACAACAACAAGATCTGAGCATTCCAATGTAGAAGAAACAGGAAAACAACCTGAAAAGTAACTTTATAAAAGTGATAGATTTCTTTAAAAAGGAAATGAAAAGTTTTCTTGAAGAAATCAAACAAAAAAAAAAAAAAAAAGAGAAAGAAATCAATAAATCCTTTAATGATCACCAAGAAAAAGCCATTAAATAGGTGAAGGACAGAGTTCAAGACAAGACAATTAAAATAGAGGCAATAGAAAAGACCCAAACCAAGGGAATTCAGAGTAAACAGAAACCACAGATGCAGTTATAACCAATGGAATGCAAGAGACAAAATAAGGAATCTCTGGTGTTGAAGATACAATAGATTTGTCAGTCAAAGAAAACTTTAAAGCCAAAAAATTCATAACATCAATGTCTAAGAAATGTAGGACACATTAAAAGACCAAACCGAAGAACAATAGGCATAGAAAAAGAAAAAAATTTGTAGGTCAAAGGCACAGAAAATACATTCAACAAAATTGTAAAAGAAAACTTTCCCTACCTGAAGAAAAAAATACCTATGAAAATACAAGAAGCTTTCAGACCTACAAATACACTGAAACCTACCCCCGAATTGTTCTTTTGCCACATAATAAACAAATCAACTGAATAAAAACCAATATTAAGAGCTGTAAATGAAAAATGTCATGTAACTTATAAAGTCAGACTCATCAGAATAGCAGTCAATTTCTCAATGGAGACTGAAATCCAAAAGGTCCTGGACAGATATTGTACAGAGGCTAAGAGACTAAGGATTTCTACCCAGGCTACTATACACAGCAAAGCTCTTAAGTACCTTAGATGGAGTAAATAAGATATTCCATGATAAAAACAGATTTAAACAATACCTATTCACAAATCCAGGCAAAACTCCAAGCTAAGGAAGTTAGATGTACCCACAAAAACACAGACATTAGATAATCCCACTCCAGCAAATCCCACAGAAGTGAAACACATACATTACTACCAAAAGGGACCAAGAATTAACGATTACAAATCATTAATATCTCTTAATATCAATAAACTCAGTCAACTTATAAATAGATACAGGCCAGCAGAATAGATACAAAAACAGGAACCATCCAATGCAACAAGGATTGGGTTTTTGAGAAAATCAATAGGATAGACAAATCCTTAACCAAACTAGCCAAAAGGTAGAGAAAGAGAATATTCAAATTAACAAAATTAGAAACAAAAAAAGGACATAACAGAAAACAAGATTATCTGGAGAATTATTTGGTAATACTTCAAAGCAAATTCCATAAAATTTGGAAAATCTAAAAGAAATAAAAAAATTTCTGGATTAGTAACACATAGCAAAATTTAATCAAGACCAGGTAAATAATTTAAATAGACCTACAACCCTTACATAAATAAAAGTCTCAAAACCAAAAATATAAATTTAGAGCCACAGGAAGATTGTTTGTAATTAAGAATTCTACCAGACTTTTAAAGAAGTGTGACTATAAATACTCCTCAAATTGTTCCACACAATAGAAACAGAATGAATATTCCCAAACTCTTTTTATAAGGCTACAGATACCCTCATATCCAAACCATACAACCATATAAAGACTCAACAAAGAGAGTTACATATCAATCTGTATATATATATATATATATATATATATATATATATATATATATACAGATATATTAGAGAGAAAGAGAGAGAGAGAGAGAGAAATTCTGGCAAACTAAACCCAGAACACATTAATAAAATCATCTGCCATGATCAAGTAGGCTTTGCATAAGAAGTTTTTGGGTTAGGGGCAAGCTCCAGATCAACAGTCCCAAATAATCATGCAAAGGATTATATTAATTACAAACTATTTGGCCTATGGTTCAGGCTTATTGCTAGCTATCTCTCACATCTTAACCCATTTCTATTAATTTTTTTTCCACATTACTTGTGGCTTACCTGTATTCCATTACATCTTGTGTCTTGGGTGGCTGGATCATGTCCATTAGTGTCTCTGTGTGACTCCACCCTCCTTCCCTATATCTATGCTGGCCTATATGCTGGCTTGCTATAGACTAAAAGAGTTCCTTTATTATCCTATGATATTTCACAGCATACAGAGTTGCAGGAATGATTCAACATACAAAAATCTGTCAATGTCATCTACCATATATATGAACAAGTGAAAGAAAAAAAGAATCCACCTGATAATCTCATTAGATGATTTAAAAAAAAAGCCTTTGACAAAATCTGACACATTTTTATGATAAAGGTTTTAGGGAGATTGGGGGTACAAGGGACAAACCTAAACATAATAAAGACAATTTATAGCAAGCTGACATGCAACATCAAGTTAAATAGAGACAAACTCAAGCCTATTCACTAACATCAGGAACAAAACAGGCCTGTCCATGTCCCCATATCTGTTCAATATATTGCTAGAAGTATAGCTAAACCAATAAGACAGCAAAAGCAAATCAAGAAGTTACAAATTGGAAAAGAGGAAGTCAAACTTTTGCTATTTGCAGATGATATAATAGTATACATAGGTGACCCCCAAAATTCTACCAAAGAACTCCTACAGTTGATAAACACCTTCAGTAATGTGGCAATATACAAGGCTTACTCAAAATAATCACTAGTCCTCCTATATACAAATGATCTAATTGGCTAAGAAAGAAATCAGAAAAACATCATACTTTACATTAGTCACAAATAAATGAGATCCCTTAGGTTGACTCTAACCAAGCAAGTAAAAACCTGCATGACAAGAACTTTAAGTCTTTGAAGAAAGAAATTTAAAAAGATATCAGAAAACAGAAAGGTCTTCCATACTTACAAATAAATAGGACCAACATAATAAAAATGGCAATGTTACCAATGCAATCACCATCAAAATCACAAAACAATTTTTTTCACATACTGAATAGCACAATACTCAACTTCATATGGAAAAACAAAATTAAACAGAATAGCTAAAACAATCCTGTACAATAAAACAATTTTTGAGGACATCACCATCACTGATTTCAAACTCTAATATAGAAGCATAGTAACAAACAACATGGTATTATCAAAAACAAAACAAACACACACAAATGTAGACCAATGGAATCAAATTTAAGACCCTGAGATTAATCCACACAGTTATAAACCCCTGATTTTTGACAAAGAATCTAAAAGTGTACAATGGAGAAAAAAGTATCTTCAACAAATGTTACTGGCATAACTAGATGTAAACATGTAGACTATTGCAAATAGATCCACATCTATAGCCACTCACAAAACTTAAATCCAAGTGGATCAAATACATTAACATAAACTCAGCTATACTGAACCTATTAGAAAACAAACTAGAAAGTAATCTTGAGCACATTAGCAAAAGAGACCCCTTCCTAAATATAACACCAGTAGCACAGACACTGAGAGCAGCAATTAATAAATGGGACCTACTAAAACCTAGAAGGTTCTGTAAGGCAAAGAACATGGTATGGTAAATAATACAAAACAACAGCCTACAGAATGAGAAAATATCTTCACCAGTCCCAAATGTGACAGAGGGATGATCTCTAAAATATATAAAGAACTCAGGAAACTAGACATTAAAATACCAAACAATCCAATTAAAAAATAAGCTGCATAAAGAGATGTGGAAGAGAGAGTGACTGGAAGGGGAGGGAGGGGGAAGGGAGCTTGAACAAGAATATACGTGGTTAAAAAAAATGACTTTATTCATAATAAAAAAAGAACTACAGATCCAGACAGAGAATTCTCAACAAATATATCTCAATGGGCTGAAAGACATTTAAGAAATTGCTCAACATTTCTTTCTTAGTCATCAGGGAAATGCAAATCAATATGACTCTGTGATACCATCTTATACCTGTCAAAATGGCTAAGATCAAAATCACTGATGACAGCTTATGTTGAAAAAGGATGTGGAACAATGGGAGTATTTTTCCACTGTTAGTTTGAATGCAAACTTGTATAGCCACTTTGCGAATCAGTATGGTGACTCCTCAGGAAATTGAGAATTAATATACCTCAAGACCTAATGATACCATTCTTGGGCATATACACAAGAGATACCCAATCATACCTCAAGGACATTACCTCAGCTATGTTCATAGTAGCATTACTTGTAAAAGCCAGAACCTGGAAACAACCTAGATTCTTCTCAACCAAAGAATTGATAAAGAAAAATGAGGTATATAAACAAAATGAAGTATTGCTCAGCAGGAAAACAATGATATCATGAAATTTGAAGGCAAGTTGATGGAACTAGAAAATATCACTCTGAGTGTGATAACTCAGACATATAAAGACATGGTATATACTCAGTTATAAGTGGATATTAGATGTAAAGCAAAGGATAACCAGACTACAACCCACAGCTCCAGAGAATCTAACTAACAAAGAGCACACTAAGGTCACTCTAAGAAGGATCACCCTAGGAAGAAGAAATAGAGGATATCTTCTGAGTAAACTGAGGGTAAGGGGGCAATGTAGGGATGGGGGATGAGAGCATGAGGGAACAGGATGGTTGAGCTGGGGAAAGGACAGAGTGGGAGAACAATGAAAGAGATATCTTGATAGAGGGAGATATTATGGGGTTAGAAAGAAACCTGGTACTATGGACAATTCCCAGGAATCTACAAGGATGACCCCAGTTTAGACTACATCAAATTGGTTATCATAGAGATTTCATCCATTAACTGATGGAAGCAGATGCACAGATCCGTATCCAAGTACCATGTTCAGCTCAGGGAGTCCAGTCAAAGAGAGAGGAGAGGGATTATATGATTGATGGAGCCTGGGGCAGGGGATCAAGATCATGATGAAGAAATCTACAGAGACACCTGAACCAAGCTTATGGAAATTCGCAAACTATAGACCAACGGCTGTGGAGCCTGCCTGGGACCAGACAAGGCCCTTTGCATTGGGAGACAGTGGTATAGCTTGGTCTGTTTGAGGGGCACTTGGCAGTGGGATTAGGATCTATCTCTGGTGCATGTGATGGCTTTTTGGAGACCATAACCTATAGTGGGAAACCTTGCTCAGTCTTGATTTGGGATGTGGGGCTTGGTCCTGCCTCAACTGAATGTACCAGATTTTCTGACACTCCATGAGAGACCTTAACTTTTTGGAGGTGATGGGTAATGGATTTTGGATAGGAAGGCTGGGGACAGCAGGAAGAAGTATGAGAGGGAGATCTGTGGTTGGTATGTAAAATAAATTTAAAAGTAAATAAATAACTCACTAAAAAAAAAAACACTGATGAGAGCTTATGTTTGAAAGTTTGTGGAGCTTGCCGATGTTCCAAACAATCAGTTTTCACTTCCCAACATATTGGATGGAATTCCATCTGTAATTCTAGTTCCAGGGAATCCACTGCATTCTTCTGAACATATAGGTACTCCAGATATACATGCATGAGCATACATTCAGACCCACACATATTTTTTTTTCTTTTTTTCTTTTTTTTCCTTCTTTATTTTGTATTTATCAAAAAAAACAGTAAAAAGAATTTAAAAATGCCGAAGAGTTTACAATAACTATACAGAGGATAATAATCATAAGCATGGCTTATCAAGGGTGGAAATGCAAATAAGATTACTACACATATATTTTCTTTGTGTTCAGCTTTCCCTCTGAATTTTTTTTTCCATCCCTGTATATCCTTATTGAAAGTCTCTTCCCCCTCTCCCACCACATCTGATCATTTTTCTTCTCTGCAACTCCCCATATATTTTTTAATAATGGTAATAGTAAAAATTATAAAAAAAACCAAACAAACAAAAGAAAGAATGTAGCACAAAGTTTCTGACCTGGCCTTTCCAGCCTTGCCCTGAGGTTCTGATGTACTTGCCCCACAGAAACACACAGATGCTTGTATGAATTTTATGCTAATAAGCCTATGGCCCTGGCATAGTGCTAGCTACCTCTTGCTCTTAAGCTAATCCATGATTCTTATCTTGCCATGTGGTTCAGTGTCTTTTCTCAAAGCCGCATCTTTGTCTCATATCCTCTGGGTCAGCTGATGTCTCTCCTGGTCTCTGACGTGTCTCTCTGGCTTCTCTATTCTCTCTGGCAAATCTGCTCTATTCTTCCTGTTCCCAGAGTTTTCTTAGTCTGTTATACCCACTCACACTTCTTGTCTACCTTTGGCCAATCAGCATTTTTATTAAACCAGTAGATGGGACAATTATTTACAACATTCCAGAACATACTCCCACACCAAATTAATTTCACATTCTAAAGAATAAAATTGGAAACAAATTCACTGGCAGGAATCATTGCCCTCCTGTTTAACCTCTAACATTTTCCAGAGTTCTTTGCTGTTACTGGGCTTGCAGCTAAGTAGGCTCTGCATCTCTATTGGTTGTCATAGAGTACTTGCTCTCCCTGAGTCTCTGGTGAAATACCATTATCTCTCTGTAATGACACTAGTCACAGTAGATTTTGGGCTCACTCTTCTCCAGTATGACTCATCTTCACCTATGACATCTTCAGTATCTACATTTCTCAATAATGTCTTATTATGAGGTAATGAGAGTCCTAGATTCAACATATTTTTTCTTTATGAGAAACACATTCAGCCCTTAACACATATATTCCACCATTTGATTCTGTTTAATCCCATGATTTAGTTTTATTGTCACTATTTGATGATACAAGATACTGGAAGTATCATATTTTACTCACTTTCTATCTTGTAAGTCAAGGCAGTTTAGTGAACTTACTACTTGTAATCGAAAGAGATGACATTTGAAGTTCATTTGTCTAACCACAACCTCTGTGAGGAAATTCTTGAGGAAAGTTAAGTAACATGCAAGACATGGTTAGATACTGCCACTATGACAATGGAAGGTAAAGAAGCAAGTAATTACTTCCGACAGAGTGATCATGAAACTTAACAAAGGCTAGTACATTAAGTTCAACTTCTTTTAGTGGGTTATAAGTTATGGTGTGGGGAAATGTGTAAAGCCAAGGATTGTTTTAACAATATACAAAAAGATCACAGAATGTGATCCATTTTTCCTTGTTACTTCAAGTAACAAGTCTCAATTGACTTTACTCTGTATCACTTATACAAAAAAGGAAATGCACTGGGTCATATAATTCAAAGTCCATAAATAGCATAAAATCACAGGCAGAACAGTGCATTTTCTTGAAGTCTGGGGATTTACATGAATTTTCCCTAGTTCTGCCCTCTTCCTGTAGGCTTTTGTCTGGATAAAATGGATAATATTCTCTCTCTGTACAATTACATTTCTAAAGAATGAAGTAACACCCTTTCCTGACATTACAAGAAGTAATCTCAAGATGCTCACTCATTTGATATGTCTTCTCTGATTCACTGACTACATTCCACAGTAAAAGAATAATTGTGAAAGGGCAGAAAAGTGTAAGGGAGACATTCAGTGTTATACTGGATGTCCATTCTCAGTGTCCTACAAAACATGAAGGACATTCCTACATTACTCCTAATATCATTTATGGAGATAAGAATACATTAGTAATGATTCCATCATTTTTTCTAAAATTCTGAACGAAAATGTTTTTCTCATCTATTTTTTAATGACTATCAGGTTATATAGCATGTGTTCAATTGTTAAATGGAAGAAAAAATGTACAGTTACTAGATGTAATAAGACTAGATGATTTACATAATAAAAGAGAAATAGGAGAAATTATTATATTTGTCCTTTAGATTATATATTGTATTTTGCTATTAAATTTTGAGAACAAGAAAAGTTCACATATTTTTTTTATTTACAATAACACATTAAGTCTATAGACATACAGGAAGTGCTCTTGTTCAAGCATCCAAAGGTTAACTAGGCATCAGCAAGATGGCTCAGTTAGCAGAAGGATGATGGTTTGCACTCAGTTTCCAGAGCCCCTAGTAGAAAGAAAGTCAATTTCCAATTGTTGTCTTTTGATGCCAATGTGTATGTTGATGCACACATACTCCCCTTACACATATACATTCATACACATGCATATAATAACAAATTAAATTTCATACAAACTGGTTAGAAAGAAGAGCAGAGTCACAATATTGTTCATCATCTATCACTCAGTTATCTATAATGTTTGTTATGATCATTTCCTCATGGGAATGCCTATATGAAGCTTTTACTTGCCATTTTTTCTTCTCTTCATTCAAATTACAGATGCTACATGATATGGAAACAATACCGATATCAGACTTGAATGGGAAATATTTATTGAAAACCATGTCAGAATCAAGACAATATAGATAAAAATATTTTTGAGGATTTTAGTAAGATCAAAGATTTGCATAAGCTCTTTGTGATGGTTTTGATATATATTAGTACAAATTTAAAATATTATAGGTGTGTATCTATTGTGGTTGTTTGAATGACACTCTTCTTCAAAAAGACTGTTTGATCTTTCATTATCATACATGAATATGAGTATCATCTATCAAATTTCTTCTCTTCAAAAGAAAGGCTTATTATAATTTCAAGTAATTTTTTATGGTAATCTCTGTCAATTATTTTTTTTACCAAAAATTTCCAACATGATTCTTATAAAAGAGCAAAATGATTTCTTTGAATCAATATATCATCATCTTTGAAACAATCTCCATCTCTTCACTTCTCCCACATAACAATGCTGTTTTCTCATTGCCTGTGATACTTCGTACTTTATTATGAAAATGTTCAGTATGAAGTTTTTGTTGATTGATTCACTCCTCTGTTGATTCAAATAACAGATTTGCATCATAATGTGAATGTGATCATTGATTTTCTAAATATTTATGAGCACAGAGTTTAGTGGAGACTTCTCAGGTATCACACTCTAAGAAAGAAACATTGAGGGAAAAAAAAATTGTACTGATGAACCTGCGGTAATTTTGTCCTTACAAAGATTTTTCATATGAAGAAGTTGCAGGGATGAAATTTGAACACTCTTAATTGTCTCGGTTGCTATGCCTGTGATATAATTATATGTAGGTGATATCTAAACAAGTTGTCAAATTATAAGTTTTTTGTTACCCTGGATTTTATTTTGTCTGAGCTTTTAAAAAATAGGTATCCATTAAGATTATTAAATAGATGATCTGTCTGCTCAGGTCCAGTGTACATTTTTCTCTTTCAGAAGACCCAACTTTGGTTCCCAGAATTCACAGTTACAAGAAGGCTCCAGGCACTTATAACTCCTGCTCAAGGCCTCTGGCCTCCTTGAGTATTCCCTCTTATATGTATGAACCCACATAGAAACCAACAATATACACATACATGAAAACTGAAAACCAAAAAACTTAAGAGAAAGATTTAATTAGAAAAAAATTTAGCAGGGAGAAGTGGAACAGCTTTGACTATGGTGCTCCTTAACACTGTATGATTTCACACAATTTCAAATTTATTCTATCTCTTTAGAAATCAAGATAAAAAGTAGATACTCATGCTTATGCCCAGAGATCTTACCATCCCTTGCACATTTATGTCCAATGCTGCTCTACTCACATTGTCACATGGAATCAGCCTTATGCCCAACAAAAGGAGAAAAAAATAAATAAAAATGAGTACATTAACACAATGGAAATCTACTAAGTATTGCATATGAATAAAGGTAAGAAAAGGAATGAAACTGAAATGATGTATTAATGTGGCAACCCAAGCTTAAAAAGACAACTGCCAAATGTGTTCCCTCAAGTGCAGAAACTAACTTTAATGTTTATGCATGTGTGTTGAGGGGCATAGAGTGTGTGTAGAGGCCAGGAATCTACAAAGAGAACCATGAAAAGTTAAATAAAAAGGGATTCAGAGGATATAAGATATGAGACTGGGAGAGGGTGTAGTGAGAATTAAAGAGTGTATGTGGGTACTGAGGCCGATATAGGGAGCAAGCTGGGTAGACAGTAACAAAATCATGTGTTATACTAATGTCAAAAGGAGTATAGATTTTCAAAGTATTATCTGATAATTCTCTGGATTTAATGGGGTCTGTTGTTATGTCCCCCTTTTCATTTCTGATTTTGTTGATTTGGATACTCTCTCTCTCTCTGCTTTTTTGGTTAGTTTGGATAAGGGTTTATTTATCTTGACATCTCAAAGAACCAACTCTTTGATTCATTGATTCTTTGTAATGTCCCTTTTGTTTCAGTTGTATTTATTTCAGCTCTAAGTTTGATTATTTCCTGCCCTCTACTCCTTCTAGGTGAGTTTGTTTCTAATTGTTCCAAGTCTTTCAGCTGTGCTGATAGTTCTCTAGTGTGGGATTTCTCTAGGTTTTTCATATAGGCATCTAGTACTATCAATTTTCCTCTCAAAGCTGTTACATTGTGTCCCACAAGTTTATACATCTTGTGGATTCATTTACATTAAATTCCAGGAAGTCTTATTTTCTTTCTTAATTTCTTCCTTGACTCAGAAGTGGCTCAGTTGAGTGATTTTTAGTTTCCATGAGTTGGTATGCTTTCTCTGATTTTTGATGTTGTTGAAATCTAACTTTAGGTCATTGTGGTCTGATATGATACAAAGGACTATTTCCATTTTTTTGTATCTATTGATATTTTTTATGACCAATTATGTGGTCAATTTTAGAGAAAGTTCCATGTGGTGCTGAGAAATATATATATATATATTCTTTTGTGTTTGGGTGTAAGCTTCTGTAAATATCTATTAAATCCATTTGCATCATAACCTCTGTTAGACTCCTTATTTCTCTGTTGAATCTTTGTTTGGTTGACCTATCCAAGGGTGAAAGTCTGGTATTGAGGTCTCCCACTATTAGAGTGTGAGAGTTGATGTGGGATTTGAGCTTTAGTATTGTTTCTTTTACATAGATAGTGGCCCTTATATTAGGAGCATAAATATTCAGGATTGAAATCTCATCTTGACTAATTTTTCCTGGGATGAATAAGTAATGTCCATCCTGGTCTCTTTTAATTTATTTTAGTTTGTAGTTTACTTTGTTTGATATTGGAATGGCAACCCAGCTTGTTTCTTAGGACCATTTGCTTGTAAAATCTTTTCCCAAACCTTTACTGTGAGATTGTGTCTGTCTTTGTGTTTGAGCTGTGTTTCTTGTATGCAGCAGAAGGATGGCTTCTGGTTTTCATATCCATCGTGTTAGTGCGTCGTTTTATAGGAGAATTGAGTCCATTGATATAAAGGAGTATTAGTGACCACTGATTGATATTTCCTGTTATTTTTGGTTATTACTTGTATGTATTTATTTTTTCTGGGCTTTTCTTTTGTGGTATTATTGATTATTTGTGGATTCATGGGTGTATCTGGGATCCTTAGGTTGGAATTTTCCCTCTAATGCTTTCTGGAGGGCCAGATTTGTAGATAAGCATTATTACAGTCTTTCTTTGAAATGGAATATCTTGACACTCCATCTATGGTGATTGATAGTTTTGCTGAGTACAATAGTCTAGGTTGGCACCCTTGCTTGTTCAGTGTCTATATAACTTCTCCCAAGACCTTCTTGCTTTTATTGTTTCCACTGTTGTCAGGTGTTATTCTGATGGGTCTGCCTTTATAAGTAAGTTGGTCCTTTTATTTTGCAGCTCTTAATTTTTTTTTGTTCTGCATGTTTGTGGCTTGATTATTATGTGGCATGCAGACTTTTTAGGGAGTCAAATCTATTTGGTGTTCTGTAAGTTTCTTGTATCTTTATAGGAATCTTCTTCTCTAAGTTGGGAAAATTTTCTTCTATAATTTTATTGAATACAATATCTGTGCCTTGAGCTGGAATTTTTCTCCTTCTTCTATTCCTATTATGCTCAGGTTAGGTCTTTTCATGGTGTCCCAAATTTCCTGAACATTTTGCGTTATGGCGTTCTTGGTTTTAGTGTTTTCTCTGAGTGATGTATCTATTTCTGTTATTGAGTCTTCCACTTCAGAGATTCTCTCTTCTATCTCTTGGATTCTGTTGGTTATGCTTGTATCTGTATTCCCAGCTCTTTTCTTCAGGATTTCTATTTCCATCTTTGCCTCATTTTGTGCTTCTTTATTGCTTCTATTTCACTTTTTTGTTCCTGGAATGTTTCTTTCATTTTTTTGTTTTCCTTTTTTTGTTTTCTTTCCAAGATTTGTTCACCTCTTTCATTTTTTTTGTTTGTATTTTCTTCTACTTCTTTAAGGACATTTTTCATACCATCTTTGAAGGCTTCAATAATCTTCATAAGGGTGCTTTTGTTGTTGTATCCTTCTGATTCCTCTTCGTTGCTCTATTCAGGTCATGTAGTTGTAGAACCATCAGTTTCGTCTAGTATTGCCTTGTTGTACTTTATATTGTTATATGTTTTCTTGCACTGGTGTCTGCCCATGGCTTCAGTGGTCCGCAATTAGTTAGCTCCTAGTTAGTTGTGGCTAGAGGGCTTGTGTGTCTCCCATCTGCTCTGAGCAAGAAGTCTGCTTGATTGTTGACTCTGTTCTGGACAGGTGACTGTGTTTCCAAGGGATGGAGTTTCAAAGCCCTCAGTCCTTGTCTGATAAAGCAATTTGCCCTGGAGATTGAGCCCAGTTGGGCAGGGTTAGGAATCTGTCAATTGTGTTTAATCCTTAAAAAATAAAGTAATTAGACCTGGTCCAGTGGTAAGGTGAGCAGGATCCTGCAACTGATTCCCCACCGGGAAGGTTGCCTTCCAGGACTAGGATCAAACTGTAGTTCTTGATCCAGACTCTCTTAGCAGACAGAACTAGAGTTTGGCTGTGGGTGGCTCCTCCAGCCACACCTAAAAGAGGGGACCTTGCATGGCCAGCCCTGCCTCCAACTGTGTCAGAAGAGAAGGACTGAGGCTTTGAAATTCAGACCCTTGTCTAGAGCAGAGTGAAATTTCCAGCAGACCCCTTGCTCAGAGGAGACAGGAGACACACAAGCCCTCTTGCCACAACTGACTAGGAGCAGCCTAATCATAAGATTGAGAGATTATAAAGAATTCTTTATCATGTTATCTAATTTTATAGGTTTTATTCAAAATATGGACATTTATTTATACCAAGGAAAGGGAATGTATTTGATGATAATGCAACTGGCTTTCTCCATCAAAATACTGAGTTGTCTTTAACAGTATTAGGAGAGTATCTTCTCTCGTTTATCGTGATCATAAACATCCCATACTTTGGGACACAGAGCAAAGTTTAATACAAAACTATGAACTACTCCTTTATATCTACCTGACAAATATGCTATAAACTTAAAATCAATATCAATCAAAACTCTACCAAATTTATTTGTTCATGGAGCAATAAGTCATTATGGACTGATAGATGAATAGATAAAAATGAACAAGAATAAAATAAAATATTCCAGGAAATAATTTAAAATTTAAAAATATAATAAAATCTCCAGTACTTTAAACTACTAAAAGAAGTCTTATTAAATTTTATCACCCTAAGTGATTACATTTTTAAAAAATCAGAAAAACCCACAAATAAGTGACTCAGTGATGCAACTCAAGAATTTGGAAAAACACACAGACAAAAAAAACAACAAAAAGACAAGATAAACTCAAACCCATTATATGGCAAAAAATAATAAAAAAAAATCAAAGCAAAAATTAAGAAATGGAAACAAAGAGGCAGTACAAATAATCAATGACCTCAAGAGCTGGTTCTTTGAAAAAAGAAATATTGACAGGTCTTTATCCAAACTAGAAAAAAGAAATAATGAAATGACCCAAATTTCCAGAACCAGAAAATCACAGAAACATTACAACAAACACCACAATGTGCTGAATATTATAAGGGATGCTTTAAACATCTGTCTTTCATTAAGTTGGGATCTCTAAAGAAACAGATGAGGTCTTGGGTTTTTTGTTTTTTTTAAAGTTATTAATACAAACAACCAAAGTTAAATCAAGAAGAGATTAACAATTCAAATAGAACCACATAAAAGAAGATACTGAAACAGTAACCAAAGCACTTTATCAATCCAGGACCAGGATTCATACTAGACTTTAAAATATAATCAATTATTCTTGGACTCCCTTAAGGAAAATAAGCAAAAAGATCTTCTCTAAATTCATTCTTTGAAGCCAGTATTACTCTCATATACACCAAAAATAAAGGCACAACAAAAAACCCTTTACATTACATCTAGATCATCTGGCTCCAAATTTCAATGATACTTTAGAACACTTTGATTTTCTCAGAATTCTGATTTATAGTCAAAAGACTATCCTTATTAATAAACTGATTGAGATCTGACAAGCTAGGTGCATCTGTATAGTGCTTGATGTACAATAATTGGAATCTAAATTTGATTTCTACAACGCAGATGGAGTGAACCTTAGTAATCTTAGTGTTGAGGTTGCTGATAAGGTAGCTCTCAAGCTTGTCTTTTGAGCTCTGAACACTCACACGTAAATATACATATAAGAATAATTAGATGGAAATAGCAATTATGTGGCACAAGAAGCCATCTTTCAGGTGAAAAACATCAAATACAAAAGACAGATATTGGAGTGTGAACAGGCAGATTTCATACAGCCATGGACACTTGTCTGAGACATAGGAACTTTGTGAAACAATGATAGAAAGACATAAGACAAAAAAATATTAGATTAAAAACAAGATACACAGATAGGAAATGTGACTTTATTCATAATAAAAAATAAATAATAAAAACAAAAATTTTACCCCAGCTTTAACAAAAAATAAAAGTGTAAAGAAAAGAAAAAACAAAAAACAAAAAAACAAGATACAATATGGCCACCACATTTAATACTAAGCTGTATTCTTGAAAATTGCTGAAGTTCTTCCCCTTGCTCCAGTGGGATCATATATAGAAAACCACATCTAGACAATGAGCAGAGCGAGAGTCCCTGAAAACACACAGCTTTAAACAGGATGTCTTTTCACAGGGTTCAAGAAATCCTGCAGAGTAGGTAGAAAAAGTGCGGGAACCTGAGGGGAAGAACGACACCAAGGGGACAAGGAAGGCACTGTAAATCTACAGGATCCATGCACATCTTAACCCACAGTAGCAATGGCAGCATGCACAGATCCTCGCTGGTCTTCTGGGTGTATGCTTCCAGTTCAATGGTTTTCTGAGACTGCAGACTGTGAAAAAAGTGTTTCTCTGTATCTGTTTCTTGTGCCTTTTTTGTGCTTTTTCTTCTGTTTGTTCTGTCCTATATATTAATATTTGTTTTTTAATCTTTCATTGTACTTTATTAGTATCCTTTAGAAACCTGCTTGTGTTCTAATGAGAGACAAAAAGCTTGTGTATCTGGACAAAAGAGGAGGTAGGGAGGAACTGACTGAAGTGGAGGAAGAGAAAACAATAACTAATATATATTATGTGACAAAAGATCTATTTTCAATACAAGAAAATTTCTAGACTCACCATTACAAAGGAATTGTGAAGCACTGTAAACTTTAAATGACTCCATTTCAACATTCCACAGTGCAGGTATTCTACAAAATAAAAAAATATGTACATGATGAATATGACAGTCTTATACAAGTAATTGTCAATAGAACTATATTTTTGTTTGTTTTTCTGGACAGGATTTATTTGTGTAACAATCCTAGACATCCTGGATCTCATCCTGTAGAACAGACTGTTCCTGAACTCAGTTCACATGCCTCTGCCTCACAGGTTCTGGGATTAAAGATGTGTGCCACTAGCACCAGGCTAGATATGTAATTTTTAAAGTTATAAAACTCAATAATTTTCTTTATAAAGGATGAAATTTTATGCTCATTAAACAGTTGAAAGGCTTACTATACTAGGTACTAGAATATGTTTACTCAGGTTTCTATTACATTTTTAAACATATGTGAAATCAAACAACCAAGATGGTGGTTTTAGTAGAACTGAGTTAGAGGAAAAATAGAAAAGGAATAAAAACAAGCCATGGTGTGTGGTGTGCACTAGGGAATTCTCCAGTCAATTTTATTTACCTCACAGCCGAGATATGAGCTTGGTTTCCTCCGATGGGAAGTAAAAATCAGGATATCAATGACTGTGTAAGAATGAACTGAATTCATCAGACACTGGAGAGCTGGCATTACAGTGTGAATGGAGATACCATCCTGACATTGTTCTCTCAGTGTCTTAACTTCTTTTCTCAATAACTGTCTTCTTCCTATTCTCAGTCTCTCCTCAGTACCACATTCCAATCTCATCCTTTTGACACACAGCATGGCTAGTATGAGTTTACTATGCTGATACTCACTTTAATATTAGATTTTCTTACACCATCATAAAGTGCAAAACCTCATAATTACTAATAAATACTCAAATCCTCTTTTTATTCTCCATTTATGTGTAAACCTTTGTTAAAATTCTAAATCTGTTTTTCTTCATATTCTAATCAGCTTGAATTCAGTTGAAAGTAGCAGTTAAAACTTTTTACTGTGTACTTACCCCTTTCTTCTTACTCAGTATACCATGATCCCAGAAAATTTCCTTTCAGATTTCCAATCTCTTTGAATCTTTAATAAGTTACTTTCAGGTTCTCTCTAAGTATTATTTCATTTTAAACAAGAATACTCTATCAATTCCACCATCTTAAATGCTGGCAGCTATTTAAATGTTCCTATTGTTTTCTATTGTTATTATGCATAAACTCCCAATGTAAATTCAGAGTAGAGTCCCATTTTAATTAAAAGATCATACCATCCTTATTGTTTTGGCTCCATAATATTACCATACTACTTCGTATTCCATTTCTGGTTCTACCAAAATTTCTTTCTCAACAAAGTCTTTTCCAATGGTTTACAAAACTAATGATATTGGTTGAATCTCAAAATTAAAAACAACAAAAAACCTTTGGCTGCCCATATGTTTATTAATATCCCACATCTACTTTACTCAATTAGAGAATATTATAGAAATGTTGTCTGAGACTGGAGAAATGGCTCAGTGGGTAAAGTATTTGCATGAGAATAAAGAACAGAGTTCAGATCACCAGCATGCATGGAGAAGCAAGGGTCTTCTACTGTAATTCTAGAACCAGAAAGACAGAAATAGATTTCTGGAGTAACTTATTCAGTCTGCTTAGCTAAATCAGTGAATTATTTAAGAGACATTGTGTGAAAAAAATAAGATGGAGAGCAATTGCTAAAGCAAACTGATTTCAATTCAACCTCAGAAATGTATCTACATGCATTCACAGCTGCACACACATGTGCTCAAATCCACAAGAACATATACACATAATGCCCATACACTCATCCCAGTTTTATCACTTCTCAGTATCTCAATTATATCTTTATTTTTTTTAAAATTTAAAATGGAATATTTTTTTGAATTATCAAGCATATTATTTTTAATGTTATATATAATCAGTCTTCATTTTCATTGATCCATCAGTACTCTTTGTCTACGTAGTCATCCTTTTTTTTGAAGTATCCTGAGACCACTCTCTTGGCTTCATCACAATTTACTGGACGCTCTTAGACTCTTCATTTTCCAGCTTTGAATCTATGGACGATTATTTTTTTTATTTTATTTATTTTGTATTTATCAAGAAAAACAGTAAAATGAATTTAAAATGCTGAGAAGTTAACAATAACTATAAAGAAGATAAAAATCATAAGCATGACTTATCAAGGGTGATAATGCAAATAAGATTGCTACACATATATTTACTTTGTGTTCAGCTTTCCCTCTGAATTTTTTTTTCAACCCTGCATATCCTTATTCAAGGTCCCTTCCCCCTCCCACCACATCAGGTCATTTTTTCTTCTACACAACTCTCCATCCCCTCCCTGGGCAGGGAGTAGACAGTCCGATGGTCCCACTGACCCAATAATGCTTAGTTCAGTCTCCACTCCTGGCAGATCCAGTTTTCTCCCCCTTCCCTCAAGAGTGAGTCAGGTGTTCCTATAGTTGGAGTGGGATATGAAGGGTCAGTTCAGGGTGTCTCTGATCCCAAGCTGTTCAGTGGTTGTGGTTTGCCTCTTGGGCATGATTGGCTTTTTTTCTTGTTTGTTTGTTTAGAGACCACTAATGAGTGAGTACATCCCCTGCTTATCTTTCTATGGATGATTTAAACTTTAGCCCTTGAATCACTTCTTTCCTACAGTTACTCTCTCAAGCTCTTATCCATTTTCTTGATTTATTCATTATGTGCTAACAGATTATAGACTCAGCCCACTATATGTCTATATGGCTATTTTCATAAAATTCTGGTTGTAATTCTCCTTGGAATGTAAAGTTGAACCTGTCAGTGACAGACATCTTCATTATCTCTTCATATAATAGACTTTCTCATTACTGTCCCGATAACTTCTGGTTAACAGTGATGCCAGTTGAAAGGCTTGAGGCCACCCTTAATGTGTTCAATATACTGGAAAAATAATTTGAAGATTAGAACTTTGGTGCCTCCCAACAGAATCAAACCAAATTTACAAATTATATCACCTTATTCAGTTAAAGACTTTTGACTCTGATATCATCTCTTTTTTATTATTGTTGAATCCAATTAACAAATTAGAACTTTTAAAATCACTAATATGGACCTTATAGGGAAAAAGGATGGACCATATTTAAAATGCATAAAATATTGTATCTGTTCTGACTATTTAAATCTATGATGAAAAGTGTTTATGTGTAACCAAAATAGGGATGAGGCAGTAAACAATGTTCTCAAATTATTTTAGTTAGAACATGACCATAAATGTGTTTATGATTAGAACTTTACAGCTTTTTTTTTTTTTATAAGCAAGTCAGTTTACTAAGTGTCCAATTCTCCCACAACATGACCAGATAACTCATGTGTTGGGCAAATACGAACTTTTATTTATGCAGTATGAAAAATACTACTTTCACAGGTCCATAGCCTTGTCTCAAAAAATAAAATAAAGTTTGATTATGTCTACAGTACTTAAATCTTTTCAAGTCAGACATTGGTAAAGTCAGATTAACCATAAGTATCATGTGCAAATCATTTTGAATTATCCCCCCAAAAATCAAAATAAGTACTTTAAAAGTATTACAAAGAATCTGAGAAAGTAAAAGTTACTTAATATTGACTATTTACAAGTCTCTATTTTTGATGTTTATTAAAAGACTACTATGGGAAATCCCTATACAAGTAATAAAGTCATTTGCCACTTTTATATTACCCAATAAAAATTTCCTATTATTAAATGTAATTATGACACTGTCGATAGTAAACCATTTATGTAGGAGGTTTTATGTCTTTCTGAAATAACCCCATAGATATTAAGATGAAAGAACCAGTTGGTTATAAAATAAGACATAGGATTCAACATCTTCTGAAGTGATTAGGATTATATATACTCCACAATAAATCTATAATCATATTTTCATACTCTGGACACATTGCATAAAGTCTAATCCTGACTTCAGCTGAATAAAAACAGTTGTGTTATAATTGTGCATTTGGGTTAATTGTAATGAAAACAAAAATCTCTTATTGGTATCCATAGAGATGGCCAAAGTGAATGGCTACTGTAAAGCAGAAATGGCAGTAGAGAAAACATAGAAAATATGTTCTAACATCAGAATGTGACTGGCTGAGCTTGCATTATGACTAAGCCTACACATTTCCTATGCCTTGATCCAAAGTATCAGTCTCTGTCCACAATAGTAAACATTAACAAGTATATGTAAACACTATCATCTTGAAAAACACTGCATTTTTATCTAAATCTGCTAACATGGTATTTTCATAAATTGATAGTGATCATCAGATTCATAAATTTGATAAATTGATAGACCTAAAAAAGTTTCCTACTACAATCAAAATTCACATAGCTATCAATTATATTTTTAAAATAAACTCTTCATATTATAAGGAATAAATTAAAGTAGTACTTAACAAAACATATTCAAAAAGAATTTATGATTCTGGGATTGAATCTTCCTTGATGTTTCACAGGTATTCTGCCTCTGAGCAATAATCCTAGTCCCTTGTTTGTTAATGTTAAAATGTCATCTCACTAAGCTTCCAAGACTAGAATTTACCCTGCAGTCCAAGAAGGCCTTCATCAAATTTGTGACTATCAAATACCAAAAGATAGCTGGGGTGATGGTCACAATCAGGTT
Organism: Sigmodon hispidus; assembly: GCA_004025045.1. NCBI lineage: Eukaryota > Metazoa > Chordata > Mammalia > Rodentia > Cricetidae > Sigmodon > Sigmodon hispidus. Next base: position 1,288 of record PVIH01021520.1, on the reverse strand, counting down.
TTGCTTTATCCACAGATTTTATCTGGTCTCTTTGACTAGCTTTATGTGTCAAATAAGTTTACAAAGAATAAATTTTACAATTACTTGCAATTCTTTTCAGAGTTGAATTTAATAACTAATACATTATAGTTCCCCACTTCTTTACTGAACTCTTCTTCATATAAGTTTTCATTAGGAAATGCCCTATTATGGTGACTAGTGTCATTGTGGATGAAGCCTTCTATAATATTAAATTATAATAACAGATTCAAAATATCAAGCCATAGATGTTGGGTTTTTTCAGAATATTTTATTGATATTTTACAAAAATAAAAATTTTCAAATAGAAAATAATTATTTGAAGTGTTATATGTTTTAAAATAACAAGACAGGAGTTTATCCCATTTTCGTATGGAGTATGCATGATTCAGGCAAGATATAAAGTCATAAATCTCTTGTGAAATTCAAAGTATTCCAAAATACAATAAAATAGTTTAATACATGATGTTATAACATCTTTGTAGAACAAACCATTGCATCTATTTGTCACTATTCTTGCTTTTATGAATTATAATAATGTTTCTGGTTTATTTGTATAGTTAATAATCATATAACTAAGCCTTGGGCATTTTTAGAATCAGATTCTCAAGAAACACCCTTCTTGTCCTACAGATGAATTTGGAGAGGATTTAAACAACATAGAGAGGATTAATTTCTTTAAAAATTAAGTATCAGTAGGGTAGTGATGGCACATACCTTTAATCCCAATCCTCAGGTGACAGAGGCAGGCAGATTTCTGTGAGTTCAAGGCCAGTCTTCTTTACAGAGAAAAATCCAGGAAAGGCTCCAAAACTAAACAAAGATATCCTGTCTTGAAAAAAAGTTAAATATTATAACAGAAATTTAGATTGAATTTAGATTGCCTTCTTAAAGGCTACTTTTTTTTTTTAGAACTTGGAACACAGTCTTAAATTGGATGACTTCATAATTTTCCTTCTCTCAGAGCTCAGAGAACTCTGTGGCAGAGTGTGAGAGTAAGAAAGCAAACAGGATCTTCTAAATATAAAATTCTTTGGTTTGCATGCTCAAATTTTTAAAATAATTTTTTTTTAATAATAAACAATAGATTTATTGAGTAAAGTACTATGCAATGTATGCTGTCAAAGAAAAAATTGAATAATAAAAATGCAAAAGATACATCACAAAAAAACTTGCTCAAGGTATTGAAGTTGGAGAATGAACACATAGGAAGTTTTGTAGGTAAGGAAATTTATTTATTATTATAACATCAGAGGAAGCATTGAAATTA
>PVIH01021519.1:0-29544 GCA_004025045.1 Sigmodon hispidus | reverse complement strand
TGGCGTTTTGTCCTATTGACAGTGTCCTTGGCTTTGCAGAAGCTTCCCAGCTTCAGGAGATCCCACTTATTGATTGTTGGTCTTAGTGCCTGTGCCACTGGTGTTATATTTAGGAAGTGGTGGCCTGTGCCAATTTGTAGAAGTGTATTTCCCACTTTCTTTTCTAACAAGTTCAAAGTGGTTGGGGTTAAGTTGAGGTATTTGATCCACTTGGATTTGAGTTTTGTGCTACACAATGGAATACTACTCAGCAGTAAGAAAAAGTGATATCCTAAAATTCACAGGCAAATGGATGGATTTGGAGAATATCCTCCTGAGCAAAGTATCACAAACTCAGAGAGATAAGCAGGGGATGTACTCACTCACTAGTGGTCTCTAAACAAACAAACAAGAAAAAAAGCCAAGCATGCCCAAGCAGCAAACCACAACCACTGAACAGCTTGGGATCAGAAACACCCTGGACTGACCCTTTGGACCCCACTCCATCTATAGGAACACCTGACTCACTCTTGAGGGAGGGGGGACAAAACTGGATTTGGGCAGGAGTGGTGACTGATCCAAGCATTATTGGGTCAGTGGGACCATAGGACTGTCTGCTCCCTGCCCAGGGAGGGGATGGGGAGTTGCAGAGAAGAAAAATGATCAGATGTGGTGGGAGGGGGAAGAGACCTTCAATAAGGATATACAGGGATGGAAAAAAAATTCAGAGGGAAAGCTGAACACAAAGTAAATATATGTGTAGTAATCTTATTTGCATTTCCACCCTTGATAAGCCATGCTTATGATTATTATCCTCTGTATAGTTATTGTTAACTCTTCGGCATTTTTAAATTCTTTTTACTGTTTTTTTGATAAATACAAAATAAAGAAGGAAAAAAAAAGAGAGAGATAGAGCAAGCAAAGTGCAGAGTGGAAGCACAGGAGCCGTTTGGCAGCAGCCATAGCCATTTGACAGTTCACAGGAACAAACTAGATGCCTTAAATGCCTTTGATGCTGAGTTGATAACGTAGTCCATGGAGATGGGTGAAACTGGACTTAGATTTGCTAATAGCCAGCACGATTATATGAATGGTAGAAAGTGCAAGGGTTAGTAGAGGTTGGTGAAATTGTATAAGGGTAGGCTTGCCCTGGATGAGAACCCAAGTTGAATCCTTCCAAACCAACGTAAAAAAACAAGCAGGCAAACTTGGTAGTCAAGGTAGCTGGAGGCCCAGAAGGTGCTTATCTTAGGAAGGTACCTATCATCCTAGCACTGGGGAGGCAGGGGCAGGAGGAACCTTAGGGTTTACTGACCAGCCAGTCTAGCTCACTGAGCAAGTTCCAGATTCAATGAGAACCTGCCTAAAATTGAGATAGAGACAGATTGAGGAAGACACCCAACTCCAACCTCTGACATTCACACTAATGTTTGTAGACACACACACACACACACACACACACACACACACACACACACACTAGCACAGGATAAAACAGACAGTAGTGCAATAACAATATTTTTCCCCCTGTAGTGAAATTTATCCAAGTTAAGTGGTTTACAAGTCTATTTATCAGTAACAAGTCTGAATGGCTTCTGTTTTAACGATGTATTTACGGCCTTTTGAACTTGCTTCTCTTGTATAGAAAGGGACTGGGCGGGGTGAAGGTGAAGATTTGGTGGGAGTATAACCATATGTGAGATTTTCTTTCTTCTCTAGGGAGTCCATGACCACAGCTGGTGTCTTCAATGTAATAGAGTTCCAGGGGACGTGATTAGCAAGTGGTGGTCTGGGCCTCCAGCTACCTTGACTACCAAGATACCTGCATGCTGTATGTGTGTTTCTTGAGAGCACTTCTATTAAGGCAAGCCAAGTCAGCCTTGAAAGCAGGATGCCACATTAGAAAACCTGGGGGCTGGGTGACATTTCACAGGGATGCCTTAAAAAAACCAACTCTTACAAGCAGGCAGGAGTCAGCCACTTCAAATTAACAAAAGCAAAAGGATATATTCAATATGTCTTCTGATGAAAGGCCATTGTAAGAGAAACAAAGGAGACTTCCCCTCCCCACCAGCTCTGCTAATTGTAGAAAAATGTTACACCCTGTTCCCTCGCCCTATAGTCAGGAAGTTAGCCCGCTGTGCTTAAAATACCTGATGTCTAACATAACTCGGAATTCGTTTACCCACCCAGACATCTGGCCCAGCCAGGTGGCTGCACTCTGGAAGACCCTGTTCCCCCGCCCTGGTAGAACTGCCCTAGAAAAGGCCTTCGAGCCTTAGACTCGAGGTCACTAGCCTCATCTCCTGCTGGTGACCCGCTAGCTCGTGCTTAATAAAACTTCTGTGTGACCCGGTATCAGAATGAAGCTCTCTGTTTTGGGGTGCCGACTCTAACACCGACTGTATTCTTATGTTAAAAAAATCTCTCATCACTGCTATATCTATCATTTTAGCATGCAACTGGTTTGCTTCAATAAACTCAACTTTGTGAGTATTACTTCGGTGTCAAAAAGTTTGTGTGGTGTGTGTGTACACGTAAGGGTGAGAAAGTTGAAGGAGAGAGAGAGTGAAGGTGTAGAGAAAGGAGAAACGGAAATACATACAAAGAGTAACATAATAGACTTTTTTAGGTATCTGTGTAGAGATAATCATGAATGGGCTGTCTTTTAATTTCATTGGGAAAATATTCCTTAAAATACTGAAAGGATTTGATACTAGGCTGGTGAATAATGAACAAAGATGAACATATTAGAAAGTCCTTCTGTCCTGCACCTGGCATCATCATCACCAATATCAGTAAGTACAAACTCTTTGGAAAGGGTGTAGGTGAATCGGACTCCTGGCAGGCTTCAATGCATAGAATCCAGTTTCTGCGGTTCCTATGACATCTCCATTTTAACCCACTCTTACACTAAAGGGTTACTATGGACTTCTTTAATTTTTCTTTCTTTTCCAATTGTAAATGACAAGCTGAATGCCTTTCAGAGGAACTTAGAAAATTCATCTGTCTAGGCTGCAGCTCTGCCCACTAAATGCCTTGCCCTCCCTCTGAAGACACCAAATCCTGGAGAATCCCCTGCTTACTCCATAGCTGAGATACCATCACACTCAGAGTTAGGGTATCTTTACCAGTTGCCAAATTAGTCTTCTCACTACTTCTGAACAGCTTTTGTTGTTACCTAATTCCCAAGTGTTTCTCTCTGCCTCATATAAGCAACGAAAGTGCCTAAATGCCATTGTCCAGCCTCATACACCTTCTTCCACTAACGCCCATTTGAATAAGTCACCATGGAAGACAGCCTGGACTGTTACATACATTCATATTCATCCCACATGCAGCATGCTTCCACCATGGCCGGATGAGAGCTTTGCTTGGCGCCACCCGCCCCTGGCACTGTCTCCAGTCGAGAACAAGTCCAAGAAATAGAAAAACATAAAAAGCTATTGTCCATGTCCAGTGAGAAATGAAACGCATTGGACCAAGCATCACAACTTCCTTAAAATAATACACCTCTTTATCACTTCCACATGGGGATCAGGCTCAGGGCTGGCGAAGTCATAAACCTTTTGAAATCAATGGCTTGAGCCATCACCACTTGGTTCTAACATATCCTCTTTTTTTTTTTCTTAAAAAAAGGAAGGCAATTTATTATAAACTTTCAATGGCTTCACCTTATCTTCAGCACTAAATTTGGTCCATGTCCTGTTTGGCTTTATAGTGTTGGAGGCAAGCAGAGGGTTGGAAGCAATTTATTAATAAGAGAACATGCACCGCCTGAAGCTCTGACTGAAGAAAATAGCTTATGAATTACAGCATCATCACAGCCCAAAGATTTCCTCATCTAGAAAGAATTAATGACACATACCAGATTTCTTTGGTTTGTCCTTAGGCTAATTCCTCCCAGGTTTTTGTTATTGCTTGTTTGTTTTAGGAAAGATTTTGTATGTCCCAGGCTGGCCTCAGACTTGCTATGTAATCAAGGATCTCCTTGAACTTCTGAACCTCAAACTTCCACTATCTAAAAATGGTATTACAGGCTTATACCAACATGCCTTGTAGATTTATGTGGTTCAGAATATTGAACCCAGAGTTTTATTCCTGCTAAGCAAGCATTCTACCAACTAAGCTACATTTCCAGTGTGCATCCCAGATCTGAGTTGCCCAGTTATAGATGTGGCCTCCTCAGGATTAGCAAAGGAAGTAATTGTATCATCTTCTACCAGGAATTCCTCCCTCCTTCTTCCTTGGAAACAAAGTCACAAATACAATGGAGATTACAGGGCAGGAAAGAACAAGGTTTCATCTTCCAGAGGAAAAAATGGCATTTTCCCCATTCAAGGGGTAGGCAGGCCGGCATTTGAAGCTATAATCAGATTTTGCTTGCGGGAGAACGGCTACACTTGAACAGGTATTCACTGGAAATGGCACATTTGTCTGGTTTCCTTGGCTGAAATTTTTCCCCAGGATTTTCTCTTCATGTGCTCTTCTCTCCAGCTTCTTAAGGGAGGAAAGTGATGTATCTAGATGCTCCAGCCAGTCCAAAGAGCAGCATCTCAAGGTCACAGATAACTCGTGTCTTCAACAGAAGTGGTGGAACAGACAGGCTAATGTCCTCCTGGTCTTGGAAAGTTCTGACTCTGGAGGGTTCTGAATTAAGGGTAATGTCACAAGACCTTATTCCATGAGCTTCAGAAATCAATACCCACCCACTCACATCCCTGAGGATACTTGTTTTAGCCTAAAGAAATTTAGTATCTTCTCAAAAAAACAAAACCAAACAAAAACCAAACAAACAAACAAACAAACAACTCAAAAAAACAAACAAAAAAAAAACCCCAAAAACTAAAAACAAACCACAGATGATGATTTAATGGCTGGATATCCAGTACATGTTTAAGGTACATGAATTCCTCTTTCCACAGCTCACTGAATAGGTTTGGTGCAGGTTCTGCCTTAGTTCAGCAAATTGCTTTATTGGCTAGTGGTGTTCTAATGCTTATGAGCCCCTCCATGTTCTGACACATTGTTTTCTGGATGTTTCTAGATCCCTCATCTAAATGCCCATTTACATACATGCATTTAGCCACAGAAACAGTACACATTTATCACTAAAAAATAAAAAATCAACTGGTCACAAAAGGCTATGATTGCATAGTTCCACTTAAATATAATATGTGGATGTAACACAGGAGGGGGCCTAGAGCTCACTGGCTGGCCATCTTAGATGAATCTGTGAGCTTGTGTTTAGTGAGAATTCTGTCTTTAATAGAAAGTAAGGGAGAAAGGCCTCTCTCTCTCTCTCTCTCTCTCTCTCTCTCTCTCTCTCTCTCACACACACACACACACACACACACACACATACACACACACACATGCAGGTGAACAGGATCAATCAATCAAACAAATAAATAAATAAATAAAAGCAATGGTATAAAAAAGAAAATAAGGAGCAAACCAGAGACTGTTACCCTAGTGACTGAGAAGCCTTGGGAGGAGGAAGAGGATGCTGTTCTTCACCCCAGTATTGTCTTGATCAAGTTACCTACCTAACTTTGGGTATAAGATTCTCCAACATCATGTCATTGTGAGTCTTACGGAGGAATTACTGGGACACCATTTTCAGGAATTGAAAAATTCAAGTACCCTCAGAAGGAAAACTAAGACCTAGGGGCATAGACAGCGCCTAAAGGCCAGAGAGTCTCCGACAGGGCTGAGGATGATCTCGGTCTTCTGATCTCCCTACCCTCACTTCCTAAGAGATGGATTTACAGTCATGTACCACCACACTGATTTTACATGGTAATGGGCTTGGAAACCAGAGCCTTGTGTATACTATGAAAGTGCCATGCCAACTGAACTACAAGCCCAGCCCGTTTTAAAGACCTATTCAGTTATGATCATTCTGTGAGCATGGGCGTCTTCATTCTCCCACTGTGTCAATTAAGAATGCAGGCAGTCTGTTTTTACCTTTTTTAGGGGAGAAAGCTCTCTGCTCCTTGCACACACTTCTCAAGCATGAAAAGTCTGAGATGTGACACTCTCTCAGTTAATGGAACCGAGGCCCTTTTCATCAGATGAACACTATGCTGGTCAGCTTGAAATGTCAATGTGCCACAGTCGAGAATCACCCGGGGAAGAGAGTCACAACAGAGGAACTATGTATGTCAGTTTGTCCAAGGATGACTGTCATGATTGAAGTAGGAAAAACCACTCTGGATTGTGGGTGGTGCCATATTCTGGGCTGAGCAGGAACAGTAAGCAGTGGTCAGCATTGCTCTCTGTTCAAGACTGTGGGTGTAACTAAGCTGGGTCTCTGCCCCAGTGTCCTTCACCTGGAACTATAGGCTGGGTAAACCCCTTCCTCTCTTGAGTAGCATTTGGTCAGTGTCTTTTATCACAGCAGAAGAAGCAAAAGTCAGGTAAGCACAGAAGAAAGAGTTAGGAATGTTTCCCCTTACGTACTGGACTAAGAAACCTTTGCCTGGCTTGGGAATTACAAAGTCAGTCTTTTTCTTCTTTTTTTGAATTAAGGAGATAATAAATCAGGGAAAGGAAGTGGGGGATACACAATCCAGGAGGATGCAGATTTGGGCTTTTGGGGGAATACATAAGGGAAGCCGATATCCCTTTCACACTTCAAAGCAAGCGGTGTGTTTTGTTTTCATACATCATCTCCTTACCACTTGGGAAAAGAACCCCAGCTTTGAAGCTTCTCTGTTTAAACTCATTAGGAAAACCATCAATGAAGGAAGCTTTCATGAAACTGTAGTGGGAGGAATTAGCGGGATGGGGAGAGTTGGATCAATCATCAAGCCTTTCATCTAGTAAGATGGGAGGTCAGCCTGGGCTGCCTGTTCAGTTGGAAATTTAATATAAACAAATACTCCGCTTACTAGAGAGATATTCTCTAGCAAATCCTCCCCAGAAGCCAGCTCTGCCTATTGCATTATCAGGAGGGGTGGATCTAGAGAGTACAGCAAGCAAGTTGAATGGTAAAATATCTCGCTCCAAAGAGAAAGATGTTTTATTTAGCATCCCAAAAGGAAAAGGGGCAGAATATCAATGTTCATAGCATAGACTCCTTTCCTTTATAGTTCATAACTTTACTCAGTTGACATGGAAGCTTTCTTAGTAAGTCTGGTCTCAGTATATGTGAATATCTTTGTGTGAATATCTGTTTTGATGTTGGAATGCCCCTGTGTGTGTGTGATTGTGTGTGTGTGTGTGTGTGTGTGTGTGTGTGTGTGTGTGTGTGTGTGTTTAAAGGCCATATAACAGCTCAGACTGTCATTCTTCAGGCATTGACTACTTTGTCTCCTGAGGAAGGGTCTTTTATTGGCCTGGGATTGCCTTGCACAGTATGCTAGGCTGTCCAGCAAGCCCCAGGGTTCCACCCCATCCCTATACATGTATCAGAATTAGAAGGGCCTGATACCATGCTTATCAGAAATGTTTCCATTTTTGTTTGTTTGTTTTAATCATGGGATCTTAGACTTGAATTCAGGTCTTCACATTCATGCCTATATGGCAGAAACGTTATCAACTGATTATAGCCTTGAAGTTGTTTTTATTTTAACATTCTTTTCTCTTTCAATTAAATAAATTTCCTTGGTCAACATTAAACGATGGTGATTTAAAAGTATTTTGTTGTATTTTTTTACCTTGTGTATTTGTGTGTGGAGGACCTTGCAGCTTGTTTCTTGCACCACACAGGCTCCAGGGATCAAATTCAGAGGGTCAGACTTGGGAGCAAGTGCTTTTACCCACTGAGATACCTCCCTGTACTAGGGCAAATTTTAAATGTTTGACCTCCAGTTAATTTGTATTCTCTATGATCCATCTGACTGATGCTCACTGAGGCTACAGCAGAAAAATAGAACTGGCAGTGGTTGTCTAAAAAGAGACCATAGGAACCTGGAGGAAGGGGAAAGAGGGCATGGGATGGGTGAGGGATGGCTCAGCAGGCGGAACTGGATTACTCCAGAATCCACAAAGAGGAAGGAGAGAACTGATTTCTATGAGTTACATCTCATCTCCACAGGAATGCTGTGATGTGTGTGCACACGCACACACACTCACACACACTCACACTCACATACACTAAATCCATTGATGGAAAGTTGGGAGGTAGAAATGGGCAGATCCTTGGAAGCTGGCATGCCAGCTTGGATAGGTACCCGGCCAATAAGCGACTTCATCTCAAACAAAAGATAGAAGGTGCCTGAGGGACTACAACCAAGATTGTTTTCTAGCCTTCACACAAGAGCTGCACATACATGTACCTACAGAAACATGTAAGCACAGAAACAGGCATTCACATGCACACAAACAAGAATTACAGCTATGTACTACTCTAAGAAAACACAGGGAATGATGTAAAAGAAATATACGTACACATACATATGCCATTCTGTGTGTGTTTGGGTGCATATGCATCATTTTGTATGTATATTCTTGTGTGTATGTGGAACATGCATGTATGTGCATGCATATGTGAACGTATGTGGGTACATGTGTCTGTGCATATGAGTCAGAAGAGACCCTTTTGGATGTTCTCTGTTTCATTCTGCCTTATTTCCTAGCAACTGTGTCTCTCCCTGAATATGGATGTTGTATTTTCAGGTAAGCCAGTTTGTGATTGAGCTCCTAGATCTGTCTGTCTCTACTATTTATTGCTAGAGTTACTGCTTTTGTTAGTTTCACTGTTTTGAGACAGGGACTTACTATGTAGCTCTGGCTGTCCTAGAACTCACTATACAGATCATATACTGGCCCACAACACAGAGATCTACCCGCCTCTGCCTCCCAGGTACTGGGTTTTTAAGACATGCACCACAATGCCCTGCTTTTTACTTGGCTGTTGGAATTCAAACTCAGGTTCTCATACACTTAAGTGCCAAGTGTTCTTATTCACTGAGCCACCCTACCCTCCAGTTCCCTCCTGTATACAGCTTAAAAAAGAGAATCCATGGACAACCATACTGTGATGTAAAACTGGCAACCTTCCTTTCTGACAAGCCCATAAGGGCAAATGAGTTTTAAAACTTGGTAAAACTAAGCACAGCCAGACCTGAGAATAAACTGGTTTCCTCAGACATTCACCATTCTTTTTACCAGGAGCAGATGTCAACCTCCCCTTTGCTATCCCTTATTTAGCTCATGAGAGAATAAGACATGAAATGAACCTAGCCAGGGCCTGGGGCCATCCTTGTCTGACTTATGAGCAACTAACTAATCCAAAAGGAAAACGGCCATTCCTTATCTGGCTGTAATGGAGATGCAAGATGGCATGTAAATCAGTAACTCTTGTATTGCAAAACAGACAAATAGATTAATGCATATTGCAAGGATGGGTGAGGAGATCGATCAGGTTACCGATTCAGACCATGAACTTTCTCTCAATATACTGCATTTAACTTTTAAATAAGGTTTAGGAGAACCTGTAACACTTTGCTCACTGACAGAGCTATATTTTAGGAAGGGCAGAAATTGGCTAGTCTATAAAAATTAAATTATGCCCCTTTCACTGTATCTAGTCAAGAGGAAAAACTCTAATTACAAGATTGCACTGTCAAACAAATGCAAATTCGTATTCTTTATATCCTAGTTTAAAAATTCATACTGGAAGGTTAGGGGGAAGCTCCTCTTCTGAAATGAAAATCAATATTTGAAATATTTTTATGGAATGCAATGATAAATAAGCAAAATAAATGGGATTCTCAAGGACGCTGCTTAGAAACCCCAGTGCATGAAGAGCAGAGCTGGTGGGGAGTCATTAGTCATGCAAACATTTAACCATTAGGAAGAACAAGGAAACTTGCCCATAGCCCATACACTATTATTCCAGAAATGGCCAATGGGAAAAGAGCATCAAGAAATAACCTTAGATCCTAATAGGAGCCCCTCTCTAGAGAACAGGCAAAGGTTAATTTTAAGTATACCTCCATGGAAATTAAATTTACCTTCCTTAAAATTCCTAAGAGCTGGGTTTGCAGACTTAAGCCAGAAAAGACCAACTGAAGGCCTGGGCATATCATATTGCTGGTATTGGGAGATGAGGTAGGCAGAGAGACTGTCTTTTATTACTGCTTAATGTCAGGTTGGATAGTTTATTGAGGTTTTTTTAGTCTGTTTAAAGCTTTGGTATTTCTATAGCTCTTGAAAAATGTCAGTCTGCTTCACGCTCAAAACTTCGAAATTCCTCCTGGTTGACTTTCTGATTCTTTCCATATCTACTTTGTGGTCTGAGCACTTGGCCTGCCAGATGAACTTGACAAATACTAAAAATAAAATATTACCTCAGTCCTTAGAATTCTGCCCATTATTTTCTTAGGTGTATATGGGGGTGTAGTTCCCTCTGCCAGAGGCTGACAGGTGGAGTTGCAGCAAATGCATTTGGCCAGGGAAGCAAGTGTCAAGAGCCACAGGACCAGACATAGAACTTTGTAAAGACCTTCCTTTGTTTCTTTATAACATAGAAAGAGTAGTCCAAATCAGCAGCTCAATGTGGAGCATCCCAGAGTCGCTGGAAAAGCTTAGACATGACCCATCTCCACATAGACCAGACACACAGAGTGAGCATCTTCAAGGGAAAAGAGGCAGTCAAGAGAAGGTCATCAGAACTGCAGGAAGACACACAGATGCTCTTAGGGTAGAATCTCTGGGCCTTTTCAGCTCTGATATGCCAAGAGTCTCAGCACAGTCTCCATCATGAACAAATTCGGGCTTTGATTCTTAATGGGACCACTTAGACAGGAGCTGCTTTCTTTCTGGGGGTCAAAGTTGCAAAGTAATCAAATCACAGGCCAGCTGGTTGAAGTCTAGGAAGTGAGTCATTACGAAGAGGCTCACATTTCATGAGACACCACCGGCTACTGCTAAGGGATGAGCCAGACACACGGTACATACAATGAAAGTTAGCTCCTGCTGCCTTGGTTTTATTATATTGTGGTCACTTAGCAACCAAAGTTGTTCTTCATCCTTGTTGGCCAAAAAAAATCGAACTGACTGGTCTATAACAATTACATGAAATTTAACACGGAATGCCTTCAAGTTATCAGTCCTAAGGACATTGCTTTCTGTTGAGGAAATAAATAAATAAATAAATAAAGTGAACAAGCCCCACAACTGGAAACAGTGACCATGTTTGCTGGGCTTGCAGAGAATTCCTGCCCAGAATGCCTTGCATGTGTTTACACCTAATATTCATCCCTATAATGACTAGTGTCAACCTGACAGAATTTAGAATCATCCAGTTGACAGGGCTCTGGGCACAGCTGTTGGGGATTATCTTTGTGTCACTTGATATGGGAAGAGTCACCTTAGTCACGAGCATCCCTGACTGCATTCCCGGACTGTAATGACAGAGGGCAGTGAGAACCGGAGCACTGACAGGCATTACTTTGTTCCTGAGTGTGTGTGTGATAGGACCAGTTCCCTCACGCTCCTGCTGTTGTGATTATGACCCACTGGATGGTGTCTTGAACCTTGAGCTAAAAATAAACTCCACTTTAAGTTACTTTTCTCAAGTCTATTCTGTTTCAACAACAGGAAACAATTGAGCAAAAGCTAAGATACCCCTCATAACAGGTTTTCCTGATGGATTCATTAATTGCTTCTGTTTCTTTAGATGAGGCTGGAGCTGGGAATACTGGAGGTTAGTGAGTAAGAGTGTTTCCTGCACAAGCATGAAGACCTGACTTCAGATCCCAGCAGCCACGTTAAAAAATGTAAAAAGGCTAGGTATGACCATGTGTACTTACAACCCCAATGCTATGAAGGACTGAAAGACGAGAATCTCTGTCTGAGGCTTGCTGATTGCTAGCATGCTCCATAATCAGTGAGAAACCTTGTCTTAAGGGAAAAAGTATAATGTGATAGAGTTGGATGTCTTCCTGGCTTCTATCTGCTCCTTCATGAATGTGTGCACCCTTGTATATGTGCACGTCTATACACACTCTAGAAACACACATACACACACACACATGTTGCTTTGAGCTTAGCTTTCTTCATGTTTAAATCTGTGGCCTATGCTCTGTACTCTGTGGCCATTGACACCTTATTTGGAGACAAGAAGCAACCTGACTGTTTCATTGTAAAACAAGCAACGTAAACCAGGGACTTCCTTTGGGACTGACTGGTAGCTTTCTGTGGGCCACACGAAGTTAAAAGATGCGTTCTGCTTTTCCACAGTGTAGTTTGCAGAAGAGGATGAAGCAAGATGAAAAATAACACTTAAAAAAAGGAGTGTGTGACTGTCATCTTGGAAGTATACATAGGCAAGTGGCGTTTCTCAGAAGCACCCTTCTGAGAATACATCTGAGTGACAGCTACTTTTCTCAGTCACACCCCAGCTTGTGAAGCATAAGCCCCTATAAGCAGTGGCCTTGAGGATCCTGAGAAATTTCCTAAGGTATGTTAATACCTCTCATCATTTCTGCCCCAAACCTATTTCATGGAGGAAGGCTGTAGGTAAAATACAGTGCAAAGAAAATCACTCATAAAAATAATTTATCTTATTTTATCTTATAATTTATCACATTTATCTTAGCTGTAGAATGATCATTAATTATTGTGTTGTCCTACTGTTTTTAATAGCAGAAATAATAGATGCTAAAATAATGCTTGCTGATTTGGGGGAAATACATTTTTTTTTTTGAGAATAGTTGTATCTTATACGTCTCACAAAAGCATTTTTGGTACAAAGGACCCACAATAATGTACTACAAAAAACAGCCTATAAAGTCATACACAAAGGACATAGGGAAATGGTTCTGCAGATGAAGTGTGATGAAGTAGATCCTAATCATACATGTAAATGTCACAGGGCAAGTGAGATGCCTACTTGTAATTCCAGCTCTAGGAGCCAGAGAGCTGGGATCTTTGAAACAAGTGGTCTTCTTAGAATTGGTGAGCTCTGGGTTCAAGTCAAAGGCTCTGCCTCAATATATAAGATGGAGAGCATGATCAAGGAAGACATAGATAGAGTCTTCCTTGTCTCTATACATGCAAATATATATCTACACAGGTATGAATGCCATACACACACATAACATGTCAAAAAAGTTATATGTACACCTACATATACTCATGTACCAACAAATATGAATGGGAATGCACATATGCATACCACACATACATACAAATGCAAAAATAACATACACATCCTCACATCATAGCCCAATGTTATGGAGAACTGGCAGATATGCTCCGTAAGCAACCAAGACATTAACAAGATACCTCCAAACCCTACCCCTGAGAAACTACTTTGCCTAGGTGCTGGTTTTAATACTAGCTTTCATGCATTGTTTTGCCAGAGAGTTAGGTGAATCAATTGTTCTAATCACCCCATGGAGCTCAGTGGGCACCTTGTTGGACTATAAAGGAACAAGGCTCACTCAATGTCATTTGTCCCAAGATGGCATTTCCCTTCTTTTCAACATTCTTTAAACAGAAAAGTCTCTATTTGACCTTGGAATCAAAGCAATAGCTTCATTTATTTTTTCAAAGTTCTGGATTCATTTTGGGGTGAGTTTTCATTTCTAACTAGATGGTGGGTGGGATTCCACCTCTCAAAAGACACTTTAGCCAGAGTGAAGTCTGTCCATCTAAATCTCTCTTCAGCTCCATAACATCCAGGCCCTTTTGCTCATAGCCAATAACTAAGCTCCTGGGGTGGGGTTGGGCAAGTCCTTCCTGTGAAAGATCTTGGCAATTTGTGCCTGGAATTTGATGCATTAGTTCTAAAATTAAATAAAGATCCTATAGTGTTCTTCAAAGAAATATGGTGTGGCGCTATGACAAAACACATTTTTCAAGTTCTGACCTCTGGGAACTTCGAGTAGCTTCATATTTCAGGCTGACATCGCTCACAGGCTACTGTCTGGCTGCTGGAGCTGGGACCAGTTATTCATATTTTTTTTCACCACACTGATCAGCTTTTTAGTACAGGAAGATAAAAGGAGTAAATAAATAAATTTTTAAAAAGAAAGAAAGAAAGCTACTGATTTACAGCAACTTCCCCTCTGGAGTCCCTTGGGGAGAAGCCCTGGTAATTAAGTCTAATGAGGTTAAAATAACTTCCAAGTCTTCTTTTTCCCACAACTGTATAAAGTAAATCTGTGCTAACCAGTGTGTGTGTGTGTGAGAAAGACACACACACACACACACACACACACTCAAATTCACACATGTATGTTAAATCAGTCAGTGTCTTTTTTCTGTAATTTAACATCCCCCCTCCATCCCCAGTCCTAGACGGTGGTGGGAAGGTGAAGAGTGTCCCGCTTACCAGCACTTTGCTCCATCACTTCTTTTTGACACATGTCTTGAACGTTCACAGTGCAATTTACGATGAACTCGGGAGATGAGCAGTCGTTGTTCAGCTGGAATTCTTCACACTGGTAGCACTGAATTTGCAGCGCCAGCCCTGCAGGACACATGAGGGAGGCACTGGTTAAGATCTGGCCCCAACAGAGCACACGCTAGCTGGCCAGTTTCACCATATAGAGCCTGAGATAACTGGGGCTTTTAGCCTCTGCATCCCAATCTTCTGTAGGGCTGGTAGTGCCTGAAGCCGGCAGGGGGCGGCACCAGTTCCCAGGGTCTGGCAGGATAAAGCCCTACCAGAGACCCTAAATGCTTTCTCTAGACACAAACAGCTCCTGTAACACCCCCTCATACCTTTCTGCAAGTTGTTGCAAAGGAAAGCGTGGGAGTTGAGACCCTAGATCAAAGTAGCCTGGTTATAACCTTCATCTGTCTGAGCCTAATTGCTAATTGGTTACAAATTGGTTAATTACTATTTTGGCATCATTCATAATTGCATTCGCTAACGCCTTTTCGGTTTTATTTATTTAATCTTGGAAGTCAGCCTTCAAAGGCTGGGGCTCTGAGGCTTCCTAGCGACCACCCTGCAACCTGGGAGGAGGCGTTGGATGCCAAGTGCCCATGAGCTTCAAGTCCTTGGGTTCAGTCAGAGTCCCTTCTTGTGATCAGTGAGCGGAGCAGCTGCTGAGGGTAGGAGAGTATGTGATGTGTGTGTGTGTGTGTGTGTGTGTGTGTGTGTGTGTTGTGTATGTGTGCATGAGCGCGCGTGCCCTCCCTGGGACCGCTACACTACAGACCCTTTAGACCTCGCTTCTCCATATCGCGGGCATAACAATCTCCCCCCACCCTCTAAAAAATACGGCTGTTGGGGGGGGGGAAACAAACTCTGATAGCTTAGAGTCCACCAGTGAGTAGGTCCAACCTTGCCACATCTTCCTGGTTGCTCTCCTTGGATCTGGGAGCTTCTCTTTGGACTCCACGCCCATCGCTCACAGTGTGTTCCCTTCCCAGGACCCCACGGATCGTACGCAGAGCACAGATCTCCTTCCCCAGCCGCAGGTTGTCCCATGTGTAGCTCACCTGTTCATGTCGCCGCTCCCTTGGGTGGCCACAAACACTTGATAACTTGAGTAGGTTGGAGATTTGTCGCCCCTTTTTCCCTCTAGCTAGTCTCAAGGACCCTCCCCACTCCTAGCTCCACATCCTCGACTGTGTACCCCAAGCAGCTGCAGCTGAGAGTCGCGCCAATCTGCCGCTCTCCTGCAGCGCGGGACTTGGAAAGAGTCCCAGTCTGGCGCCTGTGGGTCTCAGTTTCCAGCACCAAACTCCCGCTGGGTAGCCCCAGCGGAGCGCGGACCCCAGCTGGGAGCACTGGGGGTCTAAAGCAGGGACACGCGGCCAGATGACATGAGCGTGTCTGGCCAGGCTGCTGGCCTCTCCATCTTCTTACCTGGAAGCCAGAACAATCCGCAAAAAGTTGCTGCGATGCCGAGAACCCACATCCTCCCGGATCGGCAGGGCCGGGAGCGGGCAGGAGCATCAGAGACCGAGACCGCAGCGGAGGCGACAGCAGCGAAGGCTGTCCGGGCCGCAGAGACTGTAGCTGCCTTGGTTTGCGCTGCAGCCTCCCAGGCGACGGCTGCCACCGAGAGGAGCCGCAGGTGTCGCCCGCGGCGCCCGCATCGCCCGCGCCCGGGGCTCGCAGAGGTTGGTCCCAGGCTTCTCGGGTTCGCGCTCCCTCGGGCGGAGCGCAGCGCCTCCGGATGAGTTGGCTGCTGAGGCTTGAAGAACTACTGGCGATTCGGAGCACCCAAAAAAGTCTCGCCTCTTCTGCCCCCACCCCTCCCACTCCGGATACCACGTGACGGCTGCTGAGTTGTGGTGGGGGTGGAGGGCGGGGAAGGCTGGGACTGTCTCTCTACTGTCCCCACCCCCTTCTGCCAGCCTTTTAGCCCACCTCTTGTAGTTCCTTGGAAAGGAGCACCTGCAGGGTTTGGGATTAGTCATTTTCAGAGGTTGGGAATACAGAGATGAGTAGGGCGCAGCAGGTGCCGCCAGACCAGGACCAGTCCTGTTAGATCGGAGTGCTGGGCTGGGCTTTGACACATTGGGATACCCTTCCTTTCCAGGTGTTCTGTTCCCTCCCAGAGCAAACTAGATCCTTGCAATTGGGTCTCACTCACGCAGCCTGAGGTCTTCTCTCACCCGCCACCCCCTAGGTAGCTGTCCGGGATAGGGTGAAGGGGTATTTCCGTGCACCTGAAAAAGTTGCACGGTCGCGAGTTCCCTGGGGTGTCCACTGCAGCCGCGCCTCTTCCTGGGAGAAACCCACAACACAAGTCACTCAGGTCTTCTGATAGAATGCCTGTGAGTACAATGGTGACCCTATTGCAGGTGGCTTGCTTGGCCAGACCATCCTCTCACCACTGGAGGATGCATTGACACAGCCCTGGCTGCCTAGCCCAGAAACAAAGCTACCCTGGTGAGTGGATACCAGGATCTGTGCTTTCTTTCACTGAAAATCGAACGGGGCTGCCGGCTCCCCCAAGCCACCAGCTTTGAGTATACACTCCGTATGAAGCTCTGCAAGCTCAGGACTTGGTCATCAGCTGCCTCCCTTCTACGCCACCCCCTTTTCTGACAATTCCAAGCAACCCACCTTGCATATTCCCGGGATACCACGGTGCTCTTATTTCTTCCTGGCGCAGCTTTGCAGAAGGCTGTGTTTGTGCAAAGAGCTGGCAATCGAAGCTCTTGGTGCCCCCGCCCCCAACCCCGCGCTTTCCCATCCCCCACTCCCGATTTGGAAGCCTCAGTGGAAACCCGTGGCTAAGCTTCACCACTCTCCTGTGGTGCCTCCGGAGGGGAAGTGCTCTCAGGCTGGGGTATGATCATTTATTTCCTCCACCCTGCCAGCAGGGCAGGTCTGGAAGGGGCATAAATGACATTTTTGTAATTCCTCTGCAGAGATCTGTTGGTAGTTGCCTCGGGCTCATTCTCCCCTACCCGCTTCCTTTCATTTCGCGTTGGTTAACTCCTTGGGGAAGACAGGGATGCTTTGACCATTACTTCCTTGTCTGCAGTGTGGATCTTAACAATTGTTCGAATTACTATTACAGGAGGAAAAGGGACGGCTTATTTATCCCTTCAGGGAGACCTATCCATAGAGCAAGCTCAGGACACGATTAAAATAATCACCGGACCAATCGCTCTTTGAATAAAGTTCTTTTCTCTCTTAAAGGGTGTGATAGGACTTTTATTCCGAAATAAAATGAAACAAAAGGATTTTTAAAGTCTGAAAGACAAAGATGCTTTACACAATTTGAATTTAAGATAAAAAATCCAAATACAACAAATTGCACAGATAAAATAACACTGGTCATACAATACTCTAAAAAGATACACATGTGCTAAGGCAATCGCACAAATCCTAAACACAGCTCTATTCTGCCTGGGCTGCAGGCTTCTGTACAGAAGGAATTATAAATAGTTCACGTCTAGAAAAAATACACATAACCTTTAAAATAGAATTTATCCTCACATATAAACAGTCTTTAATAGAAAAAAGGATATTAAAAAGTAAGAAATTTTCATAGCACCAACCATTATTTATTTTTATAAAGTGAATATGGCAAATAGAGTACCCAGATTTTATTTTTTTAAAAAAGAAGGGAGATTTAAAAAAAATCAACAAACACACAGAATTGTAGAGAAATACAATGTAGAGGATGGAAGATGGTTGGGAGTGAAGCCTGCTGAGATTCATCTGCTTCTGCATATAGCAGAAGTACTACTGATGTCATAAAAACTTAAGTCTTCCTGGCAACAATTGGGAAACTGGACCAACCATCATTAAAATTTTCAGTCAAAGACAATGATTACCTCAGCCCTCTGGCTTTTCTGCAGGCGTCACATTTAGACTAACAGTGTACACACACAAATACTTTGAGAACCAGGGTGATTAACTTCACAAAATCCTTAGTTGGAGTTTTTAAAAAATATATTATTAACTTCTAAAACTTAATACATCATTTCAAGAGCATGGCGCCAACTCTTTTTATTGCTAACTTTCTCCTCCTACAAATATAATTTCTCTTCCCTCAAAATTTACAGCTCTTATACAAATACTCAAAAAAAGTGCAAACATTGAGAATTCTCTATCATATTTTGCTTCTAATCCCCATGAAACAAAGTAAGTATAGACGATCTTTATCAGTCCACTAGGGGAGTAGACGCTAGTGTGTTGGCTGCTGTCCACTTCTCTGGAGTCAGTGCTCCCTGCATCCCCAGCTCCTTGTCTGCTTTCCTTGGGTACCGCGCTCAGGTCTCATTGAGGGGTGCTCCCCTAGACATCATTGGAACCCTGGCTTGCACAGGAAGAGAAGCTGTCATAGAGAGAGTCACTGAGAGACTCCACATTGTCCATCCCAGGCCTTGCTGAGTTACTAGATGACACATCCATCCCTTTGCCTTTCTCTACCTTTTGTCCGTTAACCTTGCTTGGAGCCTTCGCCGGTTCTAATAAAATCACAGTATTGCTGTTAAATTTATTGAATGACTCCAGGGAAATTTCAGATAATCTATTCTCGGGATCTTCTTTTGTTTCTTCAAGTTGTTTCAGTTCCTGCAATAAAAAGGAGGAAAATATTAGAAACATAATTCTTTGGAAAAAAATCAATTTATCCTATCTGATATTCAATTATTGTCTGAATAAAGTACAGTTTAAAGGGATAGAAGGAACCTACAAGTCCTTAACAATCTTTCAGTGTAATTAAATGCAATAATAAAGCTAATTTCAGGGATAAATCAAGACTTTAATCATTTTACTGAGATAAATAGATCTCAATTTGCAAAACAGTTAAGTGCCACGTAATTCATTTTAAATGGATCCATTTGAAATTTGCTCAGGTAAAGTGTCATATTTTTCTTTATCAAAGGTTCAACGTCCTCTGTTTTCTTAATAAATATTCCTTGTCCTTTTTCTGAAAGGCATATGGATTGAGTTTCAGCCAGAAGTTATAGTCATTCAGGGAAAAAAGGCATAAAATCCCTTAAATTGCCATAAAATTTAAGTACATATTAAGCTTGTTCAGAATATTGTCATGTTTGAATTTTGTCCCTTTTAGGCACCTAAGATATTTGAAAGAGAGCTCTGAGTCACTGACTGCAGATTCCAGAAGGGCTAGAGGCATAAGAGCCAAATAACGGGTCTGTAGTTTAGTAACCCTTCCCTTCCAGATGGTTCTAGCCATACTAATTTATTCCCAGGTACTTATGGGATGTTCTTAATATCCCCCAGGGCTTTGTAAAATACTGCAGTTACACTAGGCAGTCGTTGTAGGTACCTTGTAGGCACAAGTGTGTTCAGGTTCTCACGAGGGAGGCGGGGACACCAGAGGGAATGAGAAGAGTAAGTCTGTCTCTAAGGCAATTCCGAACCATCAACTTTCCTTCTTTGAGGCAAGAATCCCACCAAACACAGGGGAAAGCACCAGCCGGGTTTATGATAGCAAGACACACTGCCTATTAGGCCTTCTCTAGGACAAAGACTCTTAACAGTTCCTATTAGCCTTTCACAAACCTGGAAGGTAAACATTTCATTTTCCCCGTGTGTTACTTTACAAGTTTTACTTCAATGAGCTGACATACTATTGTCTTACTTTTATACAGCACACAGTGTAGTTTTCATATTTGTGTAGGATGTACAATAGCCCAATTATGGGATCTTGGGCTGGGGAGATGGCTCACTTAGTGTATTACGTCTTCCTTGCAAGCATAAAGACCTGTGTTTGAACCTCAGAACCAATCTAAAGAATTGGGTGTGGTGGTACACGCTAGTAATCCAAGTGCTGTGGAAGCAGAGAAAAGACACTCTGTCAGCTCCATAGCCAACTAGCCTAGCCTATTGGTGAGTCCCACAGCAGTGAGAACCTGTCTTTAGAGAGAAAGTACCCCAAACCAAAAGCAAAAGAAACAAACAATATGAGCAGTGTCAGAGGAATGGCGGAATGGCTCTTTAGATTGCTTTCTGGCCTTTACATGCCCAAACAAAATGTGCATCTGTCTGCACACACCCACACACCCACACATACACACATACTCACTTAAGATACTTAGTGTGCCTATTAACTTAAACTTTAGTAACTGTAGAAAGAAGTCAAAAACCCTTTCTATAGCTATTTGAAAACACACACTGCTGCTACCAAACTCATTTTTCTGGAAACACAGATCAGAATCAAGGCTCGGCCTGATGGTCACTTGGCGGCGGCTTCCCGGCATGGCAGAGAGCAGCATCTGATGTCAGGTTGGCTAAGTGTGGGGCTTTTATTCTTTTGGTTGGTTTGACCTATCCCTTACACACACACACACACACACACACACACACACACACACACACACAAAGACCAAAAAAAAGACAAAAATATTGTCATGATTGTTTTTAAATTTTGTTAGCCAAATCTTCCATTTCAATGATCTGTGCAAGCATTTTGCTGTTTCTTCTACCATCCCATACAATTGTACTGGACTTACAAATACCATAGGGAAATTGATAGAGGCAGATAGATGCAGTCAAGACCTGTAGACTTAAATGCTCAACAGAAAGAGAAAAGAGATATGAAATGGGTGTCTTTGATGTTCCAAGGGTCAGTGCTGGGGGTTTCTCTGCTATAGAGAGTGGGGTCATTTCATGAGAAAATCTGGGCATCTGCCTTGAGTTGGTGCTTATTTAATTACTCAATGTGCTCAAGCATCACTTGTAGAACTGGTTTCCAGTCTTAAATGGTTGCCTGGAAACCATGGTGAGGGGCTGATCCACAGGTTCCTGGCTGAGCACAGACAATGATTCCATAATCAAGGAGAACCCAAGCAAATGCTTTTTTATGTTCTGCCAAGTTTTAAGCCTTTGATCCATGCCCCCTTAAATTACATGGCACAATATTAACAATGGGCGGCAAGTGGGAAATGACTTGGAGAGAGTAAATGTTAACCTCTATCACAAAATATAAATATATATTTACATTAGGTGAATAAAGAGCCTTCAGTACAATTTCTCATCACCTGGATGTATTTGTTACTCCTTTTCAAGAAACACAAGCATTTTTCTCACCTGTATCTGGCCTACATGGAACTCAAATTCATTCAAAACTTATTGTTATGCCCGAGTCTAAGAATTGCGATGACCTCGAGGGAGGCTGGACACGCTATAAACTCATGAGGATTTTATTGTTACATACAGGTTCCAACGAACCCAGGTCGATAGCCAGCAGAAGACTAAGGACCCCACCACCCTGACGGCAGGGGTCTTTAAAGAAAACATATGTAAGCAAGACACAACACATCTTGGCATTCCAGGATTGGATGTAAGGGGGTACAGGTACAGCAGTTATTAGCTGAGCAAATCTAACTTTTGAATCCATTGGCTGCCAGGTATACTAACAGACTTGGGCTCTGCCCTCAGGCACCAAAGCTTCTCTGAAACTGGGCCCCACCCTCCGGGTCCTCACACTTTCAGAAAGTTATTCCAGGGCAGATGGGAGATTTGGTGCTAAGACCACATGGTGAAGTGGTTAATTAGAGGCCCTGGAGGAGATAATCTGAGCTTCTGGGTCAGCTAGACCATTACCCTGACTGGAAGTGCCAGGGACCTTCGTTAAGCACTGAGGAGCATCTAGAAATACAGTACCTTCCAACTCTAGACACTCAGCAACTATTTTATGCACATTTTCTTCATTGGCACAGTCACTGTGACTGCTATAACCACAGGATGCATTCCCCACCTCCCGTCTGTGAACAACCCTAAGGAAACTCTTTGGGACACCACACACACACACACACACACACACACACACACACACACAGAGAGAGAGAGAGAGAGAGAGAGAGAGAGAGAGAGAGAGAGAGAGAGAGAGAGAGAGACCATGACTGTGGTACTCAGAGTTGACTCTCTAGACTAGCAGCAACCACTGGAAGCTTGATGGAAATGTAATTTCATGGTGTTCACCCAGACCTGCTGAATCAGAGATCTGTGGCCCTGCCACCTGTTCTTAACAAGCTCATAGTGTGATTCTGACACACGCTCAATATGCAACATATACATGTTCTGGCTGGTTTTATGTCAAATTGACACAAGCTAGAGCCATGAGAGAGGAGGGAGCCTCAAGTGAGAAAATGCCTCTGTAAGATGAAGCTATAGGCAAGCCCATGAGACATTTACTTAATCAGTGATTGATGCAGGAGGGTCCAACAGATTCTGAGTGGTGCCATCCTGGGCTGGTGGGTTCTATATGGAAGCAGGCTGAGCAAGCCATGGGGAACAAGCCACTAAGCATTCTCCTTCATGGCTTTTGCATGAGCTCATCCCTCCAGGATTCTGCCCCATGCTTTCCTATCCTGACTTTCTTCATTGAATAGCAACAGTGATAAGGAAGTGTAAGTCCAATAAAGCCTTTTCTCTCCAACTTGATTTGATCACTGTGTTTTATTGCAGTAATAGTAACCCTGACTAAGATAACACAAATATGAAAGCTTTAAAATAAAAGAGAGAGCTGGAGAGGTGGTTCATCCATTAAAGGCTAGGCTCACAATCTAAAATAAAATAAATGAATGGCAATAAAAAAAGCTATGTATGTATGTATGTATGTATATATGTATGTATGTATATATGTATGTGTCTAGCTGTCTATCTCTAGAATCTACCTAAATTTTGTGTCTATCATCTGTCTGTCTGCCTGCCTGTCTGTCATCTGTCTGTGTGACTCTGGCCATACTGTTTATAGAGAGAAAGTCTATTATAACAAAATGCTTTCTCATGGTGAAGTGGATAAAATGTGAGTTCACAGTCTTTCCTAGCACCACACCATTGGTTCAAGCCACAAGAAGGACCACTCTTCAGCTGGCATTACAGTGGAACCCCAGGAAACAGTAAAGACAGTCGTTCAGGAACATGGGCTGTGTCTAACCTCAGAGAAATGGGCCCAGAGTTTTTTATTTAGAAGGTGAAAAGTCTAGGATTAGTTACAAATTCAATGATTTCTTTAATCACTTGCTCATAAGAAAAAAACAGAAAAGAACAATGGCAGAAACAAATAAAAACTCCCTATGTGCATCAGCATGGAGTATCTGCCTTTTCTGGGCTTACTTTTTAAAAATTCCCTACTGTTGTATGGAAGTTTCCTCCAGAATGAAAGAGTGCCTCCAAGAGGGAGGGGGAGCATCAGCCAAGCCAAGAAACCACCATCTTGGAGAGTTCAGCTGTGCCCCCTTGCAAAAGACCTTCTCATCTGGGCATATTGATGGTTTACAAGTGACCTCTGCCCCTGGCTGTCTACAAGGGTGGGGCCTGGGTACCAATGTCTGGGTATCCAGCTCTTTCCTACCACCTGACAACTCTGCATATGGATTGGAAGACTAGCCAGAGTCCACAGAGGTAGAGGAATACTTTTAGAGTGAGGTGGTCACAGCAAAAATATCATCCCTGCTTAGTAAGGCTATGCAGGTGTGGCTGGGCCATGGAGGAATGCCCATATCTGTCAATAACCCCTCATCTATGCTCTGTAAAGAAACCTCCTGGATTCCCAGAGCAACTCTGGCATCCTGTTCCAGTTTGTCCATTTGTCCTTGGGATCCTAAGACAATGCTCTATGTCTCCCCATGGGAAGGAATGTTAGTAACAACCAGAAAGTTCACTAGGGCCCTCATCAGATTTACAGAAGCAGTAAACAGCTACTGGATGAAACCAGTGACCAGCCAGCCTTCTGAGAGGCACTCCTGAAACCTGCAATGCTACAAGCAAATTGTACAGAGATCTCACGGCTAGTTTTAGCAAGCAGCCACTAGTGTTGGGATGGGCTTTGGGGTGACATAGTGACTTTGATCATCCCTGCGCCTATAAGCAACTGCTTACCCACACTTGTATTAGTAACCCCAAGAAAAACTCATTGGTACACCAGGTTGGACTTCAGTGCCATCTTTACTTTGGCCTGTTCCTATGTAGGGTGAGTAGACAGTTCTGTGTTCTGTCTCCCTAGGAAAAAGTCTCTCCTAACACCTACCTGTCACTCCCCTGGACACCCTTCTCTCTATGAGGCTTAGTCAGATACTAAGTTGTCCATGTTTCCTCAGTTTCCTTTCAGACTCTCCAGTTGCTCTGGAGATTGTGACTTCTTGCCTCTGCTGAGAGACACACGGACACTACCTTGTCAGATGTCATTTATTCAAAAACGTTTAAGGCTACATTGACTTTACATTTAAATAGAAGGAGTGGCTAGGATCAAATGCTAATTTGTTACTGGTCTACTTGGCATATGGTAACAAATCAATGTGACTGTCATTCACTAACCTCAGCAATGACAGCTCATGTTAACTGAGGTAGACACTAAGGACATTGACGGTATTATCTGGTTCATTTTCCAATTACTACTTTTTGTCTTTCCTTGTTTTTTATTCATTCATTTTTTATAATCCTTTTTGTATGTATGATGTGTGTATATGTATGTATGTATGACTGTGTGTGTGTGAGAGAGAGTTCAGGTCTATACATCCCACAGCAGGCATGTATAAAGTCAGAGGACTACTATGGGTACTGGTCTTTGTCTTCTACCTTTCTGGAGACAAGGTCTCTTTGTTGCTCACAACTGTATATACTAAGGTTTCTGGCTCACAAGCTTCTGAGGACTGCAGAATTTCAGCTGGCATTGCAGATATGTTCTACCCTGTCTATAGGCTCTGGGGATTTGAACACACATCCACAAGCTTGCATAACAAACACTTTACCCATGGCGCCATTTCTACGTCTCTCTGTGCGTGTTTATTTATTTGAGATGAGGTCTCGAAGTATAACTTAGTCGGGCTGGGACTCACTAGCACTCACTTACCTCAAGCTTTTGATAAGTCTGCTCTTTTGATTCCAGAACAGGGAGATTGCAACACTGAGCCTCATTCTCCAATTGCTTTTACGTGGAGGTGCCATTGGCATCTATATACAGTCATGAGGCCTGAGGAAGGTTAGGACCTCATTTAAGACCCTACTGTAGTGCTGTGTGAGTATGCCAATGAGTCTGTCAGCCCAGGCTCTTAACTCTCGTCTTAAAAAGCACCTAATAAGTATCAGTCAGTTGTGTCTGTAAGAGTAACACCTGAAATAAGAATTACAGGGCTGGAGATAGGGTTTAATGAACAAATCCTGTTCTTGCAGTGGACTCGAGTTCAGTTCCCAGCACCATGTCCAGTGACTTACAACAAATCTGAGTCCTGGGGGTCTGATGTCCTCTCCTGGTCTCCCTCGGAAACTATATTCATGTGTACATATGCACACACAGATACACTTAAACATAATATAAACAAAGACAAGAATTATAGCGGAACAATAATTATGAACCCAGCACAGATCAATATCTAACAAGAATTTTGTCAGTTCCATCAAACATCCTAATCCTTCACATGTGTTGTATTTCACCAGGATTAAAATAAAATTACTGTATTAAATTTGTCTCCTATAGGTGGCAACAGTTGTATGGGTGACTTTCTTGTTGGGGCTTTTTGTTGCACTTGGGAATGAAGCAGAGCTAACCAGGCATCAGGAAGACATGTTTTCAGTTAAGAATGAGTATCTCTGCACCCTCATACAGTATTTTCTGGTCTTCAGTGCAAACACAGACTTCTTAGTAATGATACGAGCAAGGAACTGTGAGGTGTGCTCCAAACATCTCCTGAGAATCACACTGCAACTGATTTAGTGCCTTGTTGTCAAACAGTAATCAATCAAACCAATTTACTGTATGGTTGACTCTGCATAAATAATCTTATGGTTATGATTCACAGAGGGTACTCTGTAAGAGAGGGTTCTCTTGGTAATATTTTGAAGGGTAAACAGAATAAAGATACAGTAAATAGGTGGAAGAGTACCCAGGATGATGCCATGTAACATGCGCCTGTGTTCTCAGTACACTGCTCTTCAGTTCACTTTAAGTCAATAGATGCCATGAGCATTTATCTTATGTACATTCTGTAGTGGATAAACTTGTTGTGAAGCTGGAGACACAGAATGAGATTCGCCAAAGAGCTTCTCAGTGACCCAATCAGACTCTTAGAACTATCAGCACAGTAAGTAGGATGAAAAAAGTATTTCCAAACAGGTTCCCCTTGAGGTTCTCTTGAGCTCTAACATCAACGTAGAAGGAAGGGAGGCAGAGCCGGCTGTGCCTGGATACTTAGGGAACCCATGATTTGCACAGATTTAAGATTCATGTGAAATTTGACCTGGATATTTACTTGTTGTTTTTACATAGAAATCTACAGCATGTTTTCACTGTCACACTTATGAAAGAAACTTTGTCTAGAGCAATATTGTCCATGTTAGGAAGAATCAATTATGAGGAGAGACAAGTACCTGCATAAGATGTGAGGGTATTTGAAGAGGAACTAAAAAAGCATGGGATAAAACCAGCAAAAGAGATATATTTATAGCTTTATACTTATATCTATCAATGGCTCTATTATCTATCTATCTATTTCTATCTATCTATCTATCTATTTAACTATCATTTATCTACCTATCTCTATCACATATCCATCTATCATCTATGTCTATCTGCTATTGATCTATGCTGGTATCCACTTCTAAGAGATGCATGCTAAATTCTATAGCTAGAATCTCCTGCCCACAGTCATAGAGAAATGTACAGTAAACTTATGAAAAAGCAAAATGAATTATCATTCTATGACTAAGGCTACTATTTCATCATTTCAAATATATTGTCATTGTAGATTTAGTCTTAAAGACATTGGTTCTCAGCCTTCTATAAAATGTCAGAAAGCTATTCAAAGCTGCTGGGGGAATTCAAACTGAGCCTCTTTCCTGAGATGAGCACTAACTCAGCAGCATCAGAGTCCTTGGCCCAAATTAGTGCAAACAGGGCCTTAATTAACAATTGGAGTCTCTTAGTTCCCCACTGCCTAGAGATCCACTGCCAATCAACCCAGGAAAACACATGGTAGGTAAACAGCTAAATTTACAAAGCATTTCTCCTATGTGTCAAGTACTGTGTGACTTTATTGCATAAATTATCTCATTTCACCCTTCAAGCAATCCCACAAGAGAGTTCTATTATCAACCCCATTACACAAATAGGAAAACGTAGACAGAGAGGTCTAAATACTAGTCCAAATATGCCTGGCTAATTTGCTAGAGAGCCAGCAGTGGAGAAAAAGCAGTTGGAATACAGAATGCATCGGTATACACTATAGGAGGTATCTGGAACCTTGTATGTGATTGCCGACAGTGTGCTAATTAGTTATGTAATCCCTCTGACACTCTGGCTCTTTACATTAAAGTTCTTTTCAAATCTTCCCACTCTATAGAGCTCTGGATCCTTAATTGGATGTCCTGGTTGCATCTATTACTGGCTCAATAAACAACCTTAACATTCTTCCTCCCCATCTCAGAGACTTAAAAAAGAAAACTGAAAGGCTGACAGTTGACTCCAATATCAACTTTCTTCCTAAGCTTCACTAGAGAATGAGGTTTCCATCAGTAAATAAGCAAGCTCTCCCACAGTGATGGTAGATAAGAAATATTAAGCTTAGCAGGTAAGCATGAACACTTGAGTTCTATCTCCAGATTTCACTGAGAAAAGCTAACCAGGGTGGTACAGTCCGTAATCCATCACTGGAGAGGAGGAGGCAGCATCCCTGTAGCTCCCAGGCAGCCTAGTGCAATCCGGAAACTGTAGGCTCAGTAAAAGACCCTGTCTGAAAATTAAGCCAGAGAGCAGATGAGGAAGAAACTTGAGGTTGACCTCTGGCCTCTACATACACATACACACAGAGAGAGAGAGAGACAGAGACAGACAGAGACAGACAGAGACAGACACAGAGAGAGAGAGAGAGAGACCGGGGGGGGGGGGGGGGGGGGGAAGGCATCATAGCTGGCATCTCTGAGATGAGGCAATGAACCTTCTCATAAAACTCATATCACACAAAACCAAAAAAAATGTGTGCTTTTGACAGCTAGCCTAACCTAAGAGAGATGAAGGAGGATTACAAAAGGCTTTCCTTGTAGATGAATTTTTCTTTGGGCCACCAGCTCACAAAAAAAACACATAGACTTATTAATTTTAAAAGATTGGCCTATAGCTTAGGCTTGTCCCATTACCTCTTATAATTTAAAATGAGCCATTTATATTAATTTACATTTTTGCCTAGTGCTTTTTACCTGTCTTCCATTTTGTACCTCCTGTTTCCTCTCAGTGTCCTCTGGCACCTCTCCTGTGCCTAGAGCCATCTCTTCTTTTCTCTCTGTCCCTGAAAGTCCCAGCTAACCACTTCCTGTCTAGCTATTGGCCATTTAGTTTTTTATTAAAGCTACTAGCTGGGGATCATGATTCTAACATGCTCCTATGGGAGCATTTCATATTTAAACAATAGAGCAGACAGACTTGTAGCTGAAGGTGTGATTTTTCCCTTCTTGGGCACTGGGAAGAAAGACTCTGTGTACAGCTTTGTCATCTTTTCATGTTGGGGTCAGGGAGGCATTTTAATATAGGCCTTTTAGTAGAAGTTTGTGTGTAAGTACAAGGCCATTTTAAGTGCCACTTACTGGAAGCAGGCCCCTCTCAAGGGGATTGAAGAAGCCATTCTCTTCACTTAGAGGCACTAGTTACTCCGGTCCATAATGTCTCTTGTGTTGTGCTCCTGCAGAGCTACCTTCTGACTGAGACATAAACACAGACAGCAGGACCTCTGGTGAGCACTAGAGACCCCTCCACGCTCTTCTCAAGAGTTGTGGTGTTAACCCCGTTAACCTGGTCAGATTCCAGCACAGATAATTACCTTCTCTTGGCACCACATCCCTTCTATTAACTCAACTGGACACATGACTTCACTTGCTCTCCTGAAAATTTAATATGACCCTTTATAACAGAAAACCATTCTCTCCATTCAACCCCAGACAGATATCTGTGATTCAGCACTTTGGGGCACTCTGTTTCATTACTGGGGTCTTGCAAACTTTTTAGCACCCCCAGGGCAAACTGGTTTTATTAGGTGAAAGAGTAATTTCCAGCTGAGATGTGCTTTTATGACTAAATTAACTCCATTGCTGTCTTTAACTGTGATAAATGATCTCCAGTGACCTTTGCAGGAACTCTTGAACCCAGAGTAGGGAAAAATAAATTTGAGAGAGACAGAGAGAGAGAGAGAGAGAGAGAGAGAGAGAGAGAGAGAGAGAGAGAGAGA